>JAJMGC010000018.1:0-305920 GCA_030574995.1 Suhomyces maxii
TCGCAACCATTAATATACAGGATCGGCTATTTGTGGCTGCGAAAATACAGTGTTGCAACTCTCTCTTGTGGACCAATAGCCTGAGTTTTATTGCCAACAGTTACGGTTAGTCAAACCTCCCAACAAGATTAATTTGTGCATATCTAGGCTTGGATTAGGTATGTATAATTATACTAACACCTTGGGATCTTTTCGGTTCTCAAGGAATGCTGCTACTGGTGAGAGCAAGTTACCAGCTCAGTGGTTTAGGATGGTTGCTGCTCCAGAGGCATCAACTCTAAGGTTAACACTGCTGCTGACCAATCTGGGGAAGCTATAAGGGATTGGGTGATACCGGATGCTTTTGAGCAGATGTTGCTAGAGCTGACTGAGGTGGTACTGAGAGGTTCAAATGCGATTCTGTACAGTCAAAAAAGCTCAAGGAAAGGAGTACCTACTACTGCTGGAGCGATAGGTCATCGGAGACAGTAGCTGTGACTTGGTAAGACCACTGAGGCAATTCTTGTATTTCGTCGTGGAAGCTGGAGTATGAGGTGCTTTTGTTATTGGTGTTCTCTCTGAGCGGAGTCTATTGCGTTTCGTAAACCTGGACTATCGGAGACAGTAGCTTTGTGACTTGGTCGGGGTGCTAATACTAGCTCCTTCATATTCTGTCGTGGAAGCCAGAGTATGGAGTTGCGTGTTATTAGTACTCACACCAAGCAAGAGCCTATTGCGCTTCGAAGTCCTAAAGACTCTAAGCAGTTTTTAAAGGGCTCCTAGAGCTAGACACCAGATGACAGATGTAAAGAAGCCCCGGCCATTGAAGGAGGTACGGCAAATAACTAAGAGAGAATATGGAGATCTTGATTTTCAATGGTGATACTTGGAAACGGCTGGCTTGTAGCATACTCGAAGAGAAGGGAACCAAAAGACTTAATTCTACTCACTGAACTTCCTGTGTCAGTAATGCTCTTCCAGTACGGTCTGGAAATAGGTTTCTTTCATTCCTCTAATAAACCCCTCTATGGATAGGACGTTTATAAATGTATACCCATAAGCGTAGCCCACGGCAACAGAAATGGTCGTGGGATTGGGGATCCAGAGCTCTTAGCGATGGCATATACCCTCATTTTTGCGCCGTAGCAAATGCCCTATATATGGCTGGGTATGTGACGAGGTAGCATCTCAGCTAACTCTTTATAACCAGTCATGGGAGATTTTTGATAGTGGAGTTGGGGAGATGTGGTAAAATGTGGGCAAGTGAGTCAAGTGACGATCCATCCTTTAGGGGAGTTGATGGGTACCTAAAGGGTAGAGCCCCGAATGTCTGACGATGTTGGTGTGGTTGAACCTTGAGGTGCTCTATAATCCTCTCTACAGTGGTAACGATCACTTGGCCCATTTTCGGATCATGCCTTGCCTTCATATTGCCAGTCATAACCCCAACCTCGTTATCATATATATGGATGGTGAGAGATGGTTCATGTCCATGGTACTAGGTTGAATGATGTGTCTTTCGCAGTGGGAGACGGGCGTATGAATCTTTCCTGATTCTGAAACATTTGGCTGTTTTATGGGCCATTCTACCTGTTGTGAGATTAGTGGTGAGGGTTGTTTCAGATTTCGGACTTCATGTGACCTCCCCTTACACCCAAATCGATCCAGGCATGAACTAGTTGTCTTTATCACCTTCCACAGAGGATTGGATCATAATGATACTCTAAAAGTAGACATGGTGGTTATGGTATCCTTGCTGTAATTGGTTGGGGCACATTAGGTGATACAATTACACCATTAACACATTAATCTACCTCTACTTTTACGTGGTAGCGCAGCAAGTTTTGGATTGTTTCTTGAAACGACAGTCCAAGGACCCCACTTAATAGACCATCCAGGTGCAAACGACTTTCTATGCCATCCATAACGTACCAGACCTAGATTTAAAGTCATAATCATCTTACTGCTTTATTGGGACTCATCTACATCAACTGATTGCAACTTTGACATACATAACGCTGACACGATAGAGAAGGATAGTTATACTCTACTTCAACGATTCGGTTACACTGGAGTACCTATCAATAAATCAAAATACTTACAACGCCACTATTATATTGGTTACTGATTGAGAAAACATGGAAATACCATTAATAGAGCCAAAAGTAGAGATTTTCTATGAATAGTTCTAATTTTTTTATTGGATGACTTCCTCGAGACTTCTTAAATAACTTTAAATACCTACCAAAGCTTAAAATTAAGCTTATAGACATATTTTTGTTATGAAGAAGATTGTAACTTTATAGTTCCCTAAAATTTGAACCTAGTATTATTAGATCACATGATCCAGCAGGTGATTTCGGAAAAAATTAAGCACGTGAATTGCTCAAAACCAGTTCGCCATGTATTTTTCGAACCACATGCCAGACCTTCGCAAACATCACAGCACCTACAATCAGAGCTCTGAAACACCTTCAAATGCACCCGAGGTCCAGTCGTAGACTTATGCAACGGCTCAGAAGCCCTAAATCCACTAGACAAAGATAGCTAGACAATTGTAACACAGTATAACTAGATGTGTAATTTAGTCCAGTCACCTGATCTAACGATCTAACATGGGTGGGAGGTTTGTTAGATCAACAGCAAACTACACATTGTAGATGTTGAACAGTAATCTCAGGCCGATATACGGATCCGACGATTGGGTCGACTATTATAAGTATCCAAATCACCAGTATCTGTCGATGAGCTTGGCTCAATTTCTAACAACAAATTTCCAGAAAAGATCCTGTCCGGCGCCGGATCCGAAAAAATCCACCCAATCACTAGCCGAACAATTGTCTGGAAAAAGTTCGGACTTGCACCGTGTTTTCTCCAGATTTCGCACCATGCAGGATGTTTTTTTGAAAATTTTGCTTTCCGAGGTGTTCAAGATAGAAAGACAACCATGATTAAAGGTATTAAAATCAAGATTAGAATGATGCTTACATTCGTTTACAATTATTAGATCATCCCCATACCAATATACTTTAAAAAAAAACCTCCAAAAAATTGCAATTGATGGCGTTCGTAAATCAATAGCCTTACCCTTCTTTTACCCTCGGAAGTTTGTATTATAAATTTCTCACCCTTCATTGGCTATCCCCTCGACAGTGATCCCCTGTTATAAAAACACCGCTTTATCCACTCTTAACAATTTTCTCTTTTCTCCACTGACAAAATGTTATCTGCCAGAACTGCCATGAGAAAGGCTCCACGTTCCATTCGTGGTTTAGCCACTTCAGGTTTGACCAAGGATTCCCAAGTTAACCAAAACTTGTTGGAAACCCACTCCTTCATCCAATACAAGAAGCAATTGGAAAATGTTAAGATTGTTAAGGAAAGATTAAACCGTCCTTTGACTTACGCTGAAAAGTTGTTATATGGTCACTTGGATGATCCTCACGGACAAGACATTGAAAGAGGTGTCTCTTACTTGAAGTTGAGACCTGACCGTGTTGCTTGTCAAGATGCTACTGCTCAAATGGCTATCTTACAATTCATGTCTGCTGGTTTACCACAAGTCGCTACTCCATCCACCGTCCACTGTGATCACTTGATTCAAGCTCAAGTTGGTGGTGCCAAGGATTTGGCCAGAGCCATTGATCTTAACAAGGAAGTCTTCGACTTCTTAGCATCTGCCTGTGCCAAGTACAACTTAGGTTTCTGGAAGCCAGGTTCCGGTATTATCCATCAAATTATCTTGGAAAACTACGCTTTCCCAGGTGCTCTTTTGATTGGTACCGATTCTCACACTCCAAACGCTGGTGGTTTAGGTCAATTGGCTATTGGTGTCGGTGGTGCCGATGCTGTCGATGTCATGGCTGACTTACCATGGGAATTGAAGGCTCCAAAGATTATCGGTGTTAAGTTAACCGGTAAGATGTCTGGTTGGACTTCTCCAAAGGATATTATCTTGAAGTTAGCTGGTATTACTACCGTCAAGGGTGGTACCGGTGCTATCGTTGAATACTTCGGTTCCGGTGTTGAAACCTTCTCTTGTACTGGTATGGGTACTATCTGTAATATGGGTGCTGAAATTGGTGCTACCACCTCTGTCTTCCCATTCAACAACTCTATGGTTGACTACTTGAACGCTACTGGTAGATCTCAAATTTCTGAATTTGCCAACATTTACAAGAAGGAATACTTGTCTGCTGATGAAGGTGCTGAATACGATCAAGTTATTGAAATTGACTTAAACACTTTAGAACCACACATTAACGGTCCATTCACCCCAGATTTGGCTACCCCAGTTTCCAAGATGAAAGAAACCGCTCTTGCCAACAACTGGCCAATGGAAGTCAAGGTTGGTTTGATTGGTTCTTGTACCAACTCTTCTTACGAAGATATGACCAGAGCTGCTTCTATTATTAAGGATGCTGATGCTCATGGTTTAAAGGCCAAGTCCATTTACACTGTTTCTCCAGGTTCTGAACAAGTTAGAGCTACCATCGCCAGAGATGGTCAATTAAAGACTTTCGAAGACTTTGGTGGTGTTGTCATGGCCAACGCTTGTGGTCCATGTATCGGTCAATGGGATAGACAAGATATTAAGAAGGGTGACAAGAACACTATTGTCTCTTCCTTCAACAGAAACTTTACTTCCAGAAACGATGGTAACCCAGCTACCCACGCTTTCGTTGCTTCTCCAGAAATGACCACCGCTTACGCCATTTCTGGTGACTTAGGTTTCAACCCAATCACTGACACTTTAGTTGGTGCTGACGGTAAGGAATTCAAGTTGCAAGAACCAGTTGGTCTTGGTTTACCACCAAGAGGTTATGATAGAGGTGAAGATACTTACCAAGCTCCACCAGCCGAAAGATCTTCCGTTCAAGTTCAAATTAACCCAACTTCTGACAGATTACAAAAGTTGACTCCATTCAAGCCATGGGACGGTAAGGATGCCACCAACATGCCAATTTTAATTAAGGCCGTTGGTAAGACCACCACCGATCACATTTCTATGGCTGGTCCATGGTTGAAGTACCGTGGTCACTTGGAAAATATTTCTAACAACTATATGATTGGTGCCACTAATGCTGAAAACGGTGAAGCTAACAACGTTAAGAATCTTTACACTGGTGCTTACAAGGGTGTTCCAGAAACCGCTGCTGACTACAGAGATGCTGGTAAGAAGTGGGTTGTCATTGGTGACGAAAACTTCGGTGAAGGTTCTTCCAGAGAACACGCTGCCTTAGAACCAAGATTCTTAGGTGGTTTCGCTATCATTACCAAGTCTTTCGCTCGTATTCACGAAACCAACTTGAAGAAGCAAGGTTTATTACCATTGAACTTTGTTAATGTTGCTGACTACGACAAGATTCAACCAGAAGACACTGTTGACTTACTCGGTTTGACTGAATTAGCTCCAGGTAAGAACGTTATCTTGAGAGTTCATCCAAAGGATGGTGGTGAAGCTTGGGATGCTCAATTATCCCACACCTACAACACCGAACAAATTGAATGGTTCAAGTACGGTTCTGCTTTGAACAAGATGGCTGCCGTTGCTGCTGAAAAGAAGTAAACGTTTAGTTAAATTGTCCTTATTCATAGTATTTAATCAAGACCAAAAAGGTAATGAACAAAAATAGTATTTCTACTCATTCTTATTTATTCATGATGTTCTAGTTAGTCATTCTATATAATGAATGAACATTTAAAGTTAAAAAAAATTATTGTAGAAAACCTCATTTGTATAATTTGTGGACGAAAAAAATTTAGATGCAATTTTTATTTCTTTAACTTATCTTGAAGCATATGTGTTAAATACACATGCTAAGAAACAATTGTTATACTTGTAGTGGAAAGACTAAGGCATTAAGTTCTTTTGGATTTAATTGAGTTATTAATAAAAACTAATTGAGAAAACCCGACGCGGGGGTCGAACCCGCAACCTTCTGATTCCTTTTAATTCTCTTAAAAGTCAGACGCTCTAGCCATTGAGCTAGCCAGGTTGATTATTGTCAATGTTGTATAGAATGCGAACTTAGCATATATACAGGATCATGATTAGTCAATGGTTACGCAATACAAGAAACTCAGGAGGATTTAACCCGATAAGGTTAAATGCAAGTCAATCAGATGATATAACTGAATAGGGTTAAATCATCGGTAGAGCTCATAGTCGAAGGCTGTGTTCCACCCCTTCGTCGGATGTCATTGGTTGACTTGGCGGGTTCTTGGTTTGTTGGGGGCGCTGTTGTTAACCTCTCTCAAGTATAAATACCAGTAGATTTATAGTTCTTTTAGAATCATCAATAAACTAGGTTATAAACGGTTCAGTAAGTTCTATACATAGTTCGCTACTGCTATTGGTCATTAAAGGAAGAGAACTTATAAAACAGTCAAAAACTTTCTTTAATTTTATGGGTGGTCACAATTTAACACCATCACAAATCGGTAAAAAGGTTTATTTAAAGGTTTATTCTATTGGAAAAGCTTTAAAAAGTTGTATTTTTCTATATATTACTAAATTAGAGTAAGTTAGGAAGTTTTCAAGCAGTTCAAATCTCTAACTTGATTGATGATTTTGCAAAACACAAAAGAATCAAGCGGAGATATAAAATAAAAACAAAAACGCTTATGTACTCTCCTCTCTCTACTTGTCTGGAGAAACAGAAATTCAAGAAGAAGTAAAAGATCCAACAAAAAAGTACTATTAACTTCCTCTTTGCAACTGGCTTGATTTAGAAGAAATACTTTAAATCATTCTTTCTTCAACAAATATACATCACGTGACCAAACACAACCAATTTCTACAACTTTAAACATCAGAGAACTTAAAGACAAAGAGAGATCAATTCATGAGTTGAGAAGTCAAGGAGAAGTGTACTACCAGATAGAGAACTAGTATTAATATGTAAAGGTACAATATCTTCCAAGTGCTTGCATTTTTGATCATTCCACTTAGTTCGCTATAGAATCTATAGTAGCTCGGTTTGCAGTTGTTTGAACCCTAAAGCACAAGACAATAAGTTTGAGCCCAGTGTACATGTACCTTTTGGGAAGCATGCAATTATGCCAGCTTGAAAAATCTCGTCTCCGTCAAATAATAGTTATGTTTACAATTAGACCGAATCAGGAACTGATCTGCCAATCTGCAGGACCAATATACTATAATGCCAGCTGATACAAGATGGGCCTTCAATGAAAGCAAAGCGCCTACATAGACTGTCCATATTACTTTCAGCATTACTTGCTAAATATGCTGGGCCATGAACAATATGACCGGCTCAACTCGCGGGTTGTTAGTGACATCTCGCGGTTCGAATATGATCCTCCAAGACTTAGATCAAGAAATACAACTCCTACTTCAATTGACGAAAGGCTGAGTATCATAACTTTCAGTACAGTAGGACCCGGTTTTTCAAGAAGTCCCCTGAAAAAGCCTGTCGTGACTGCGGGTCGGCCACGAAACCTCCTAGAGATAGCAGAAGCAAACTACTCATTGCCAAAAGTCCGTCAAGAAAGAGGTCCTACACCACCAGAAAAGGACGAACGACATATTACCCCATTCCTGGATATTCATAGTCACAAACCTCCTAATCCTTCTTACCAAGATCTCCACCATAATGATCTTATCTACCCAGAGAGTGTTATTGACCCGTATATTTCTAGAATTCCAGAAGGTGATGAATTACCGCCTGAAATGGAAACCAAAGACTATAAAAAAATGATGAGCGATGAACTAGATGATGATAAGGAGACTCTTAATGAAATACAGAGTCTCACTTCTAAGCAGAAACGACTCGAGGAAGACTTGGTTAAAAGAGTCATGAACAGACCATTATTTGCAATCCCTGCCCGTGGACTTCTGGCGTATGAAGACAGAACCATTACTATCACAGCAAACTTCGTATTATATGCATTTGAAATTATGTTGGGTATAACTTGTATCACATTATCAGCAGTTCTTTTGAATAATGATCACCATGCTGCTTCGGGTATTTATCGTTACTTAATCGCCGATAGCGTAATGTCAGTGGTTGTTGCCCTTTTATTCATTACTAAAGTAATTAATTTCGAAAAAAGAAACGGGAGTTTTTACTGTCTAGCAGCAGGTCTCATGAAAGTGGTATCCTTTATAATGGTTACAGCTTACTTAATCCCTAGAGAATGTACAAAGACAAATATATGTGATATGAGAAAAGCCATTAGTGCATTCACTATTATTTCTACCTTTTTGTGGGAGGGAAATCTTGTTATGTTTGTGACTACTCTTTATATTTCAAGGCTTAATTTGTTGGATGATATCAATTTTGATTTCAGTGAAAAGGGTGTTCATGATGAGTTTAACAAGCCTCAAAACCACCAGCTTGACCCTAATATTGACCCAGAGACAAAGCAACCTTTGAAAAGGTATTATCTTAATGAGCGCGGTGAGATGTATCAAATCGACGATACTACTGACGTTCTGGGAAAGAATAAGATTATTGTGTATACCTTTTGATTCAAGACAAAGAAAATAAAACCATTGCTGTTATGTGCCTTTTCTCTAATAAATTTTAAAAATATGATTAAGGCTCAAAATATTTTATGCTTAATGTCACTAATATAAACCTGGAAATCCAAAAATTGGATCCGATTGCAATATTAAAACAGTTTTACAACAAAAATTTGTCACCTTCTGGTGCCAATAACTCAAATCATGGCCAAATTCTCCACGCTAAAAGTCCTGTGTTTGGTCAAAGGTGTTAGATAGCTACATTACACTTTAAAACACGACGAATGACCATTCCTGTACTATCTGACTAGCTCACCAGTTTGGTATTATGTGAGTTGAACCCACAAAAAGTACTCATACTGCATATGTTCTCATATCTCTTTTTGTAGATTTTGCACCCACAAATAACTTTTTGTTTATAGACCTACTATTTAACAATGAAGCTTCGGATAATAGTATATCTTTTAATACCCATATATTGTGCTGTTATTGAAGTCCCAAAGGGGTTTCAATCGCTAAAAGAGGGAGCCGAGATTTTGATTCGGTCCAAAGAGAGTTTACAAAGCCAGTTGCAACACCTTGTAACTAGCACAGAAACGGAAGAGAAAAATGGTGAAGATATCTTTATCTTTCCCAGAGCTCTCCTTACTCAAGACGTATTAGAGGGATCGAGAATGGATTGGATGGATATTATCAAAGTTGACTTGAGCTTGGGAAAAACTTTCCATCAGGTGATTGTACCAAAAGATGCAAACACATTGTTTTTGTTCAATTCCAACATCAATTTTGATAGCGAAACCCTTCAGGTCATTAGCAACAGTCCACCATTCAAGATTCCAGATATTCTCCATTTGGTAGACTTCTACGTGGTAGTTCCTGCATCGTATCTTAGTGAAAAGGCTCGGTCTATCTTGAGCTTCAACCTGAACCTGAACCTGGATTATTTCTATACACAGGCAGTTTTAAAAGCATCCACAAAATATTTACCAGTTTTCAGAAATTCCATTAGTGATGGCAAGCCAATGTTTGTCTTTCTGTTTGATTCCAGCTCCCGATCTTCCTTGGCAAATATCACTAGTATAAGAAACTATTTTTCCAATTCCAGGCATATTTCTAGTTTTTCTAGTTTTTTTGATTTATTTGCGAATACTTGGGTGCAAAAAACCAGTTACAATCGCTTAGTTGGTTCTATTTTCTGTATGACTAACCCAAGAAACACCGAAAGTAGCTACTGTCTCAAGATTTCTGACCAGAAAGATGTCCATGTGATTCCAGCATTTTTCAATTGTCCAAGAATGGAACCTGGTAATGGCTCTTTTCATGTTCAGTACATGGACCACTCCCAATACGGTGTTAACTCTGTTGGTGAACTCTTTAGCGACGCAGCCTACGATTTAAAGAAGGCAATGCATAAAGCAGATGAAAAGATAGATCACTTTCTATGGAAATTTCCCAAGTTTACCAGAGTCGCTGCTGAAAAAATGGAGAATAAATTAGAGAAAATCACTAATTGTGAAGAAGAAGATTATACTGGATTCGAGGGACATAAATATACCAAAGGTGGCAACTATCATGAAAATTCAGACTCAGATTGTGACGAAAATGATTATCATGACCATTATGAACATCATGAGCATCATGACTATTATTATCATGACGAAGAAGATTGTGATGATGATCAGTTGCATTCGAAGATTCATATACATAAGCGAGAAAGTGTTATTTTGAACCCATCAGGAGGGTTTATTTTCCCTTTATCAATGCTACAAAAAGAAGAGGATGAAGAGCCACCAAGAGTAAAAGAGTTTAGTCATGTAGTGTTTGAGCATGGTAATCTACAAAAGAGATACTCTATTTTCAGTAACGAAAGTGACTGTGAACCAATTACGTGGTATAATATATTTCATCATAGTATTTTTGGTAAACCCAAGTTTTGTCATAATCAGACAGAGAAAAGCTAAAAACAACGATAAATTGGTTCAAAATACCTTTTTTGGTTGCGATAATGCTGTTTTGTAAGGTTAATTGAAAAATAAAAAAATTGCTTCTAATTGTAAATAAACATGTTAATGTCCATGTTTACGTTTGCAATTGTCCATGTGCCTCTTATATAGATAAATGAGATGATAGCGTGAATAATGGTCCATTGAGGAGTCTGTCTAAATGGATGATGATACAGTAAAGCGAAGTGAAATCATATGTAGTTACCTTGATAAGCGTTATTTTGTCCTTGGTTTGAACGGTTTTGATATGGGTTGGAGAATTGGCCACGAGGAGCTTGGTTTGGGTAGTTTGCAGCTCTGTTATTAGAGTAATTACTTGCTTGACCTTGACCACCATAACTTGAACCTCCGTATGCACCCATTGCATTTGATGCATTTCCTACTATAGTAGAAGGTTGAGTTGGTTCAATTGATTCCAAATAGTAAGAATCTCTCTTTGCATCATGATCAGAGGAAGAACTTTGTAAGTTATCACTTGATTTGGTACTGGCATTACGGTTAAACACTGAAGTAGAATCGTAAACTGAATCATCTTCATCATAGACACCTGGTTTGGCACCATGTTCATGACCTTTCATGGCAGTTGCACCCAATGCCATCAATTCCATATCATCACCGTTCTTGGCTTGACCTTGACCAGGGCCATCAAACCTTGGCAAGAATGAAACTCTGTCATCTTTCATTGGTTGATATCTAGTATCTGGGTTCTTGTAAAGTAAGGCCAAGACACAAGTGATAATAGTGAAACATAATAGGAACAAGGCAAATGCAGCGTTCAAGACGAAATAAACAACAGCCATAACGGAAGCAACAACATGTGGTTGTCTGAAAATATAAGAGAAGAACATGAAGAACAAAGCATTGATAGTGTTAATAACCGCAATGGTAATATTAAAGGCATTTGTTCTAATATCCATGAAGGGTCTGATAACACAAAGAGACACAAGATAAGCCAATTCAATAACGAAAACAATCACAGATTGAGCCTTACCATGAGTTTGTAAAACGGCAACGAATAAAGATTTACCAAGAATGTAAACCAAGGAAACAAGGATGTAGTAGTAACAGTCAGCTCTAAATTGAACGTAAACGAAACCAAACTTGTTAAGGAAAGTACCATCACCGAATAATAAGTAAGCTGGATTCTTAAATTGTCTGATAGACTTTCTACCCATTAACCAGACTCTTATGGCTGCTTGGAATAATAAGCCAATACTGATGACAAGTAAAAAAACAGCAGTAACAACAGTACCAGCAGAATCTCTTTCATATAATTGCCAGAGACACATAACACATAGTTGAGGGAATGCAACAAATAATAATCTGTATAAGGCACCCTTAACAATATAAGACCATTGTTGTCTATATTCATTGAATTTTCCTTCATTCATCATCTTGGAACGGATTAAAATTTCAATAATGGCTTTAAACATGGTCAAACAAACAACCATAACAAAGGCGAAGAATAATAAGAAAATAATGGTGGTCATAAACAAACTGGTAATTTCAATACCTGCTAAATATGAAACTCTTTGAATACCTCTTAAAATCAAAGTCTTGGATGGTAAGTTTGCATCTTTTTCATCAACCGAGTATAAAGTGGTGTTAAAGGAATCAGAGTAACCGAAATCATTAGAATCAAGACTAAGAGAAGCTCTCTTAACAAGAGAAAATCTATCCCAATAAGGAGGTTGGAAATCGGAAGCGAATTCCATAGCTCTCTTAGCTTTTTTTTGAACCGAAACGGATAAGAAGTCAGCACCAACTACGTCGGTAGGGGAGCCACCAGTAGATTGAACGTACCAATTGGCAATATCTTGAACAAAAGCCACTTTAACAATACCAAGAGACCACACGAAATTTTGGGCCCAAGCAGCAGCAATAGGAGGAACCTTAGCTACGGCCATCATGGCAGTAATAGCCAAAGATTGGAAGTAAATAAACAAGGACATGGAGTTGGATGCAATATGAGCAGCAGTATTGGAATGTCCAATAACTGAGACCACACCAGAAGTGATAACACCCAAACCAGAAATAGCTGCAATAGGCCAAGCGGCATATTTAGTTTGAACGGTTTTACCGTTGGTGACAGTGGCTTGGACACAAGCGACTGGTTGCTTGGTGTCATCGTTAACAAGAAGAATTTCTACTCTTGCATCTAAATCTGGAATAGTGTAAGCCACACCAGGAATTTGACTATCAATAGACTTACCGAGTTCATACTTGGTATTTAATTCCACACGTCCAGTAACTAAAGGACAAATGGATCCGAAACCCAAGTCACATAAAGAGACTTCTTTGGTGAAAGCTCTAATACCATATGCGATCAAACTAATATGAGCAGTAACATTGACATCAATATTAGAGAACGCAGTAACATCGATCATGGCTGTTTTGTTGTGTTGGAAGTATAAAATATCGAAGTGAGAAGCTGTGAACTGGGAGTTATCCATACATGTCATTAAAGATGAAGATTTCAAGAATTTCTGAGCTGCCACTGTTTGGAAAAGACTTAGCATAAATGCTAAGACAAAGTTATGAAACTTCATGATGCTATGACAAGATCAGGATTCGGGTTATGACTGGGGATTTATAAAGTTTGTTATTGTATGTTTTCGATAGGAGTTAGTTGGAAAACAACAGCACTTCAAAATTTTAAAAAAGGCTATTGATTTAAATTAACTGGTGAAAAGGGAGAATATACAATAAACGAGGTGTAAAAGAAAGACCTTGGAGGTAATGATGTTGATGAATCCCAAAAGGTTTAAGTTGACAAAGGGGACAACGATACAGAGAACTAGGTCACAAGTCTGCGAGATCGAGTTTTAAGTAATAGATAAGTTGATGATGATCCTGAACAGAGTAAATATCATGAAGATCAAAAAGCTATTAATAGAGGGAGTGCGTGTGTGTGTGTAGGAGGCTGGCGAAGGAAGATCAGGCGTGGTCCTGGCACGACTCAACTCGATTTACGCGTAAAAAAAGTAGCCTCAAAAGAAACGGAGGAGCGGGGGAAGTAGAGGATGATCAGCTTTTTGTATGCCAAGATTGGGGAACTGAAGAGGAAGAAAAAGTAAGTGAAGGTGTAGAAGATTTTCTTTTTTTTTTTTTTTCTCTCCAACATTTGTCTACTGTTGGAACAGCAAGGCAAAACCAACAACAGTTTGGTTCTACCAAACAAAGTTTATGACGTGGTGGTGACGTGAGATTTGGCAGACGTTGGCTGTGTAGAAGATTTGCAACGAAAGGCCCACAGGACAAGATCTGCACTTTAGAGTGAATTTGCGACAATTTAAAGCAATTATAGAGTAACGACGTAAGGGGAGGCGAAGTCTGGGTAAAAGCTCATATGCCGGCTCTCCAGTCAATAAACGTCAGGGACGCATAAGTCAAGCCCTGTTACGCGAGGATTATTGTTGTTGTTACTGGTACTGTCGTTCTTAATCCCGTTCATAAGGCAATCTGTGTGTCACCCTTGGAAGTTTCGGAAACTGGAGCATTCCCGGTTTGGTCCAGAACCAGAGAAAAGTGTTAAATTGTTTCTATAATATCGTTCCTTGCAGAATCGCAGTACTCGAGATATAAGCAAAATCGAAGTGCCGGGCGGCAGTAATTTAGTCAGATTCAATGTCAGATAGTTGAGCTAAGATTCTAATAACTCAGCCTCAGCCTTGGGTTGCCAGTGTTTTGGTGTTCTAATTATATACAGAGTGTGAGCACTTTAAGGTAAAAAAAAAAAAAGACAGGCCATTACACACATCATCAGCTGCGAGGCGAAGTGACCCTGATGTTTTCCTCGTATTTATACTCTTGCTTGATATTTGTTTGTTCCAAAGTAATAGCTAGTTAGACTAATCCGGAATGGAACTTGTCTGTCTAAACAATAGAATCCTTGTACTACACGTCTGACATGTATACAGTGCAAAAGTCCTGTTGTTAGATCCAGCCACATACAGTACTGATGTAGAAACGTTCACAAAAGTTACATATAGTTGCAAAATTCCGAACAAACCCCGTAACTTAAGAGATAAAGAACAACAAGAAGTATCCACGATGACAAGGCTGACAAAAGGGTAGTCCTCTCGATATTCATCAATCAGTTGGCTGTTTACAAAAGGTTTACATTAGGGACTTTACAATCAACCTTACTTATATTTTAATCAAATAACTCCAGATTCACTGGTTCAATAGGCATACCAATACTGGTTGTATCTAAACGTCTAGTATGGAATACCATTGGTGATTCTTTGGAACTCATCGTAACCCTTAGTAGAGACGGCTTCGTAAGCCTTCTTAATCAAACCTCTCATGTGTTCGGTAGCTTCCTTTTCAGATTTACCAGGAACAAATCTAGATCTAAGTCTCTTCATGGTTTGTGGCTTGAAACATGGCAATCCACTGTCCAACATAGGAGTAACACATCTAACAATAGTTTCCATGTGTGGACGACAAGCCAAGTAACCCTTAACACATAATTCTTCGAACCATCTGAAAGCTTGGGTGTTGTGAGATCCACCTAAGACAAGAACCATTTCGTGAGTTAACTTGAATGGAGCCTGTTCGAATTTAACACCACCTGGAACAATATCGAAACAGAAGCCGAAATCAATATGCAAGACATGACCTTGGTCATCGTACATAATGTTACCATTATGTCTATCCTTGAATTGAAGAAGGTATGAAATAATAGAGTAAGCAGCCAAAGACTTAACCAAGTTGTTTCTAGCTTGTTGGAATTCAATAGAATCTTCAGGACCAAACTTGGTGGTGAAATATTCGTATAATCCATTAACAGCTTCTCTACCCAACATATCTCTGGAAATAGAGTTTGGTAACACATCAATAACACCACACCCTGGAGCAGTAGCAGTGACTCTATAAGGGTAAACGAAAAGATCCAAACCAGAACTGTTCCAAATAGTTCTGAAAACAGAAATCAATTGTAATGCCAAAACATCTTGTCTACAATCATCACCAACCTTGAAAATAGCACTTTGCCATTTTTCAATTGGTAAACGGATTGAATGACCAAATTCATCAACAGTTTCAATTTCATCTTGAATCTTGAAAGTAGCCATAAATGGAGCTTTAGCGTGGGATTGCAATGGCTTACCAGATTTTCTGTTAATATCAACCACAACACCATTTGGATTACTTGGTAAGTAAACACCTGGTTTGACTTCAATCTTGTACATTTCTTCGTCAATCTTCATCTTCTTTTCAGCCTTAGATTTCTTAATGTAAGGCTTCAATTTACCAGATATATCAGTGACTTCATTGAAGAAATCGAATTCCTTCTCGTAGAAACTCAAATCAGCTGGAGCAAAAGATTTCAACATCCTGTTTTGAATCTTGTCTAGAGTTGGTTTCAACGAATCGGGTTCAGTAGAGTCTTCATCTTTGTAGCTGTTGGCTAACATATTCCAAATGATTTGATGGGCGAAAAGTTGGGAAACCTTCGCAGTTTCCACAATGAATCTTTCAACATATCCCTTTTGATCGTATCTTAAAGATTGCACAATTTGAGGAACATAGAAGAAAGTCAAGTTGACATCGTGGACTTCTAAGGATCTCATGGTGTATTGCAAAATGTAAGAGTTGTGGCCAAATGGAGGTAAGAACAAAGTGATAGAATCGATTGGTGGTAATGGTTCCCAGAATAAAAGGTAATGGTTTGGCATGTTCACACCACCGTTGATACCAATAAAGAATTGAACAGCTTCAGGGTAGAAGATAGCTGGCAATGGATTTTGAGTAATTACGTTTTGAAGCAATTCATCCAAGTTCTTGACCTTATATCTCAAAGCCAAGTTAATAGCCAAAATAGGGTCAATAGCATAAGATTGAATAATGTGTTCAGAAGACAAGTGACCTTGGCTGAAAGAACCTCTAAGGTCGTTAGGATTTAATGGATTCAACCAGATCGAAATCTTAGAGATTTCATCATCCAAGAAGAATAACAAGATAAGTTTTTTGTTGATCAAAGATTGTTGACCAAAAGTTTCAACAGATGAAATGAGTCTTGCGATTTCCTTAAGAAGTTCGAAATCAGATCTAATCTTCAAAAGATTACCGCCGTATGGGTAAATAGACTTGTTTTTGAACCAGGTTAAAGAACCAGTCAAAACCAAGTCAGTAAGATCAAACAAGCTTCTGGATTTCAATTTGGCGTGGTAGTTTAAAATATCGAAACCGAATCTAATCAATTCAAATCTCAAGAGTCTGGAGAATGGATGAAAACTGGCAGAATCCAAGGCCTTAAGACCAACTTCAATGAATCTGGTGAAAATCTTCAACAAATGGTCACTTTGGTTAAGATTGGCTTGGAAGTTGGATGAAATTAATCTGATAATCTTAAAGTGAGGCTTGAACTTTTCATAAGCAGTCTTACCAACACCCTTAGCAATTTTGTTATCACTAGGAGAGTATTCCATCTTCATATAAGCAGGTTCTTTAATATCATTGGCCTTAGAGAATAAACCTAACTTTAAGGTAACAGAACTTTCCCAGTTCTTGACAATTTCAGCCAAAATTAAGGTAGACAAGGAAGCCTTTTCTTTCATAACAGTTAACCAGATAATAATGGCATAGTTGATGATAGAAGATTTGAAGATCTTAAAGGGCAATTCAACAAGGTAACGGACCAACTCACCATTGTTAGCATCAGAAAGAAGAATCAATGCTGCGATTTCATTCAATAATGAGATGATTTCATTATTCTTCCGGCCACCACTACTGACAGGTTCATCATCGGTGACAATCAAAGACTTGGATTCGATGTTGAAAACCTTTAGTTTGATGTTCTTTAAGACCACATCGTAATTAGACAGAACAGGAATCTTGTTCATTAAGTCACTTCTCAAGTTCAATTGCAAGATAACGTTCGAAGAGTGGGAGTGTGGATGGAAAGTAGAGGAAACAATTGGTCCAACAGGGTTTTGTCTGTTATTGTGAACTGTACCGGCCATGTCCAAAGCGAAGGAGACACCATAGAGCACCTTACCAGATTGAATTTCGTTCAAGTTGGTAACATAGGATTGAATGGAAGTCTTGACATCGAAGTTACTCTTCAAAAGAACCAATTTCATCCAATTTCTAGCCTTTTCTTCAAATCTTCTCAAAGTTTCGTTTCTCCAAGAGTAATCATCAGATAAAGACAAAATAATACTATAGTGTCTAGTCTTGAAACTGGTAGTAGGATCGTACAAGTTCTCATCAGCATCAAGCGCACTATCATATAACAAACTCAATAAGTCAAATAAGGTGAACAAACTTTCTTGGTGCATCAAAGAGGAAGGAACCTTGGTGATCAAAAGATCACAGCATTGGAAAGCAGTGTTTTGCAAATCCTTCAATCTGTGACAGCACAATGCCAACATTTGGGTTAATTGGTGAGCAATGTTATCAGAACTAAATTGTTTGTTACCACCATGGTTGATCAAGACAATAAAGTCTTTGATGATTTTGAAAGAGATGTAACCAATAAATTTATCAACACCACTGGTCTTGACAGAAGGATCAGAGTAGTATTGGAGGATCATGGAGCAGTCACCAGACTTGACTCTCAAGGATTCTAAAAACATGGTGGAAGACAAAAAGATCAACTTTGGATAAGATAAAGATCTGTGAACTTCGAACACTTCACCCAAATAGTTTCTGTGGTGCTTGATGTTGTGGTTGGAGGAACCTCTTCTCAAGATTGTGTTCAATTCCAAAGAAGTTTCAGTTCTATCCCAAGACGCTTCACTAACTAAAGGTGGAGAGTTATAGGCGATCCTTTCTAGTTCTGGAGCATAAGGTCGAGATACTTCAGACTTAGTAGAATAACCATGAACAACCAAGTTGTACCAGAAGTTCTTGAACAAATTCATGGTTTCAACACTCTTGACTTGAAGTGGAGGTTGACCAAGCTCGACATTAGGTAACAATTCAGCCAATGGCTTAAGATAGATACTGATTTGAGTACCTATTTCAATAATTTCATTGTGAGGTCTGTGGTGTTCCAAAACTTGAACATCACCCTTAGAAATAACAGTTTGCAAGAGTTCATGAAGATAAACCTTGAATAATGGACTGGATTCGTCAAGCTTCTTGGAAAGTTCGACTTGAGAGTTGATCAAGTTCATAAGCATAGTTTGGTTATTGGACTCAAATGATTCAAGACTGAGAGCAAAGAGCAATTTAATCAAGATGATGAATTCACGTTCTGGCAAGTATGGTGCACAAGAGCTTAAACCCTCAAGTAAGAGAGGACCAATGGTGGAGTTCAAGTTGGAAGTCTTTTGACTCAATAAGGTAACAGCCAAGGTAGTAACCTTCTCATCATCACAGGCCTTGGCGATTTCAATAATACCGATAATGGCATTTTCACAAACTTTCTTGTAATCACTATCGTTAAATTCAGTCGTAGTAGCAGCAGTAACAGAACTGATCTTGGTGGTGTTATGGTTAAGAGAGCCAATAGAGGTTCTTCTAGAATTTGGGTCTCTAAGGGATTCAACACCTCTAAGAGAACTAGTTTCTCTTAAACCAGTGGTTCTTGACCTAAGGATATTTCTGTTTGGTTGTTCAACAAAAAGCAAGTTAGTCAAGGCATAGATGGTGGTGATAACAGCATCTTGAGAAAGAACCTTAGAAGCAATACCCAAACTCTTGGATGCTTCCAAACAGTACTCCTTGGTGAATCTAGGATTAGAGACTAAAGAAGTAAAAGCTCTAGTTAATAAATTACCAACCTTTTCATCTTTGAAGATCAACAAAGAACCTAATTGAATGACACTCAAACCCAAATCTGGATCCAACATGACATCCTTGATTTCTAAACAATTCTTGAACAATCTCTTGGAGACCTTGATATCGATGTTATCGGTGAAAATACCACAACTGATTACCTGTAAATAGTAACTTTTGGCAGAGTATCCAAGTCTCAATCTGTTGTAAGTAGAATAAACAATATAGGATTCACCTCTATCTAAGAACTCCATCTTTTGAATGGCAATATCGGTCAAGTGCTTGATGATATCCATATGCTCTCTAGAGATATCCATGTTTTCCTTAGTCAACAAGTAGTTATCAAAGGCACCATCGTGAGCTGCAAAAGTACCATCATCGTACTTAGAAGCAACACGCCTGATGATACTTTCCAATAATGGCATGTCTTCATTGTCAACAATTGAGTTAATGATACCACACAGAAGTTTACCCAATTTTTCAAGAAATAGAACAGGAGAGAAGTCAATAACAAAGTCCTTATCAAGAATACTGGAGTAATCATTGTTGGAATTGGAGGTGGAATTATGCGAGTAGATAGTATTGGAGTAGATTTCAACTTCGTGCAAGAAATCAAATTTATCAATAAGAGTATCAAGGTTCAAGAAAATTCTGAAAGATCTTGGAGAGTAAGTCAAAATCTCGGGGTTCTTAATTAAGCCAGCCAAGAATCCTAAAAGGGTAAAATAGTTGGAGAATTCAAAAGACTTGTGGTGGAAGAACGAGTCATTGAATTCTTGAAACATTTCAATGGCTTGGTCGACCAACATGTAGTCAAACTTTTTAGCAAGGTTAATGATAGCTCTTGTCAAGTGTTCACTAAGAGTCATCCATGGAGTGGTGGTACTAGAGTATTTAGTGACAATAGTGGTGGAGAACTTTTGGTCAGGCAACTCCAAGAAATACAATCTGAACTTATTCATCAAAGCTTGGGCATGGCTGGCGAACTTGAACTCTTCCTTAGTGGATTCACACAATGAGATCAAAACTTCGAATTCCTTAGGACTAATGGCGATCTTAGACAAGTCTTGAGGATTGAAACTGTCGTCCTTTGGAGTTGCTTCGAGGAGCCTGGCGAAGTTATCGGAATTGCTGTCTACTTCCAGGATGGAAGTAGATGACTGTTTGACAGTGAGTTTGGCAAGCTTCTTGAGAGCGGCCTGACGGATGGAGCCCCGAGGGATTCCTAAGTAGTCCATGGCGATTCAGCAAGTGTTGATAGCCAACGAGAGAACCGAATTGGCAAAGAAGGAAATGGGATCCAACGGATTGAAGATAAATAAGATAAATAAGATTGAACTAACCAGGTCAAAGTGTCAGATGATACACGCTACTAATCGCTGGTTGTATAAGTAGTTTGTGGTAGTGGAAGGTCCAAAAGAGGGCAATTTCCAGGGCAAACTTTGGGTGGTTGAAACGTCAATTAGGGCCCTTGGAAAACTGGTAGATTGGTAGTAGAACGCAAATGGTTTACGCAGTCAAAGGGACAATTCCTGGTGGACTTTTGGTTGATGAAATTAGCCCGTATTTAAGGAACCATGCGCACATAGATTTAGTGTTGAGTCTCCGCTTTTCAATTTTTCACGTGGATCAATAAACTACCTAAATAGGGCATGGAACCTGATAAAGCGAGGGAGGCATGAGAGATGTGATGGTGAAATTTAGGGTATTGTATTTCTGTATGGGCCACCGAGGTGGGAAAATGGGCACATGACCTAAAGAGGGTAGAGATAAAGTGTTATAATAGTGGTAACTGGTACTGCTCATATAGACAATAGATCTTGTGATTAGTTAGTTACTATACAGTATGTGATGGAGTGAAAAAATTAGCGAGGGTCAGTTGTGGGGACATACACGGAGTGAGATATTTTATGGTGCCCAAAATACGGAGATCTTTGGCTGGAAATCTGTGTGATATCCATGGTCCTATCCCAAGGTGCAAATAGGGCAAACGTAGTCGATCTAATTCAAGAAAATTTACCCTAAATTTCTCATTATTTTTCACTACAGTTTGTTCTACATTTCTTTCCCGAAGAGCTTATTATTACTAATGTACAGATAGAAGTAAACCCGATACCGCTAAGGCAGTATCGAGGATGTGCCTATGCCTCAGTCTAGAAGGAAGAAACCCAAATGAGATGGTTCTTTTTTCTTATACTATTGTTCATTGAAACAAAAAAAGAACTGAATCCACTAATATGAAAATTCTTCACTAGATTTGATAACTTTGCGATTTTTTTTTTGGATTTCGTTAAGTTTAAGAGTAGGTTTCAATCAAAGTGTCTCTTAAGTTACCAGAAATAGCATCTGGTTGAGCATCTTGTAATCTGAAAATAGATTCAATAACAGACAATTCAGGAGCTGTGGTGTCAATACCAGTAACAGACAACCAATCATTAACAACCATACCAGCACCAACAACAGCAGAACCTCTGTTGACGGTACCAGCGACCAAAGGGACTTGAAGTAAGGAAGATAATTCTTCTTGGTCTTGAATAGAAGTTTGAGGGTGAACAATACCACCTTGGTTAGATAATGAACAGTAAGAACCAACCAAAACGTTACCAGCAATGGTTTGACGGAAAACTTCAACTCCCAAGACATCAGCGATCAACTCTTCAGTTTCTCTTTCGATATCAGGGTGAACTAATGCAACATAGTCATTACAACAAATGACATTACCCAAGGCAGATAAGCGTTCTTCAACTCTTTGTATCTTAACGGAATCTGGTAAAGAGTTTCTTAAATGCATTAATTCTTGATCAGTAGTTTGGGTTGGGACAAGTAAACCACGTCTATTACCAGCAGTCATTCTACCGACTATACGAGTACCAGCAATGGTAGTATGAACAATTGGGATGACATCACCTAATTCGGCTTCAAAAGCGGAATAAAAGTTTTCGGATCCTCCGACAGCAACCAAACAGTAAGAGTTGGTTAACTTGGAGAAGACACCGACTTCATTGGAGTTTTCAAATTGAGTTCTAGTAGCCATATTGTAAATGTAATGGGTTTTGATAGTTTAAAAATTTGCCAAAACGATTTTGAGATGAGTCAAATGGAAAGTTGGGTCACGTGACTTTTCAGGCTACATCGGAACCTACTAGAACACTAAAAGATAGTGCAATGAGACGGCATGTTTGTAAAAAATTGGTACTGTGTGGCTTTAGTAAGTGCGTTGTAAGGCTGACCTTGTGGCCACACTATTGGACCCAGAGTTGTCGAGGACTAAGGGTGTTGTTTACGAGATGCGTTATGAAGTTTAGGAGGTGTTTAGTAATGGACAGGTAAGCCATTGGAAGGTTAGAGTGGAGTGGTAGTTACAGGTTGGAGAAATGGTGGGTAGTGTACAGTAAATTGGTTAATTACGGGAGAACCTGGGTTGTGTGCAGTAGTGTAGGAATGGTATGACAGTGGGTTATCATACATGAATGTGTAGTTGAAAAATAATAGTGAGTCATCGTGTTATACGATTGAAAAAGACTTTCTAGGTGTGTTTGTGGTGGGGGTGCCGGGGTATCAATTTTTGTTTGTGGAAAAGCTGCAACTCGTATTTGTTAATGGCTGCAACATTAACCTTTCGTGCTTGGCTGCAACTTTTCAAGAGTCCAGTTTCCAATTGTTAAATTACAACTCATCCGTTCATGGTGATTTTTTGTCTCTTCTTAACCCGGAAATTTCTTATACGAATTCATTGTTTATGTATAATACAGCAAACCAATCATCTGTATTTATTGTATATAAACTATCTCTTTTTCTTTTCAATTCTTCTACCGAACCAGTTCTACCTAAATATTTCTACAAGTGTTATTGATTTTTTATATTATTTATTATGCAGACAGAACAATGTTCTTTACCATAAAAAAATTAAGCCTTTTTATTTGAGGACTAGCCTAAAATCCAGTGACTGGAAGGTTCATATTATTTTTTTTTTTGTTTTCCTAATCAAAGTCAGGGTTGGAGTTGGTTTCATCATCATCTTCTTCATCAGAGTCTTGCCAGTTTTCAACTTCTGCTTCAGCCATGTCAACATCATCTGGCTCATGGTTTGGTAACACTTCAAGACCCTTTTCACCTAAGGTAACGACAGCAACTTCCTTATCCTTAACTTGACCCTTTAATAATAAAACAGCCAAACGATTCAAGACTTCGTTCTGGATAAGTCTATTCAATGGTCTGGCACCCAAGTCTGGTGAGTAACCATTCTTGATAAGGTAATCCAAAGCATCATCATCAACTTCCAAGGTAACTTGCTTACCATTGGCAGCAAATCTATCTTGAATTTCCTTCAATCTAATACGGACAATCTTGGAGATAGCCTTTTTAGATAATCTGTTAAAGACAACAGTGCTGGCAATACGGTTCAAAAATTCTGGCCTGAAGTGAGCTCTAACTGCACCCATAACCAAATCCTTAGTGTTTTCATCAATCTTCGTGTGCTTAGAAGCATTGATGTATTCAGCACCCAAGTTAGATGTCATAATAATGATGGCATTAGAAGCATTCACAACCTTACCTTGAGAACTTGTAACTCTACCGTCATCCAAAACTTGAAGTAAGACAGTAAGCACTTCTGGAGCAGCCTTTTCCACTTCATCAAATAAGACGACAGAGTATGGACGTCTAAGTAAAGGTTCAGTCAAAATACCACCTTCTTCGTAACCAACATAACCTGGAGCAGCACCTAATAACTTGGAAGCAGACCACTTGTCAGTAAGTTCAGAACAATCAATTCTGATCATAGCCTTTTCATCAGCAAATAAGAATCCGGCGATCTTCTTGGCCAATTCGGTCTTACCAGAACCTGATAAACCTAAGAACAAGAAGGAAGCTGGTTGGTTTGGATTAGCTAAACCAGATCTGGTCAATCTAACAGCATTAGAAACTGCCTTGACTGCTTCAGATTGGCCAACAACTGCAGAAGAAAGTTCCTTTTCCATATTGATCAACTTGGAATTTTCAGCTTGAGTCAATTTGGAAACTGGAATACCAGTTAATCTGGCAGCAGTTTCGGCAATTTGATCAGTACCGACAACATTTGCAACCAAAGCATCTGGACCAGATTGAGCTTCTTCTTCAGCAACCTTAACTTCTAATTCTTCAATTTGCTTGACAACATCTGGAATAGCAAAGTATCTTAAATCAGCTGCAGTAGCAGTGTCATGTCTTCTTTCAGCATCTTGAGCTTTAGTTTCCAATTCATCCAACTTTCTCTTTGCGGAGGTTAATAAGTCATGACTAGCACGTTCTTGATTGAATCTTTCTTGTAATGGATGTAATTGTTCTTCAAGTTCGGCCTTCTTCTTCTTTGCAAGTTCCAAACGGTCCTTGGAGTCAGCATCTGCTTCAACATCCCTTTCCAAAGCGTTGATTTCAACTTCAAGTAAGTGCAATTGTCTTTCTAAGTTATCCAATTCTTCTGGCTTAGAATCTCTAGCAACCGCGACAGTAGCAGCAGTTTCATCAATAAGATCAACAGCAGAATCTGGTAAACTTCTGTAGGTTAAATATCTTGAAGCGAGTTGAGCAGCAGCAACCAACGCACTGTCTAAGATTCTTACACCATGATGAATTTCATATTTTGGTTGCAAACCTCTTAAAATAGCGACAGTTTCACTAATGGTAGTCGCTGGGACATCAATTTTTTGGAATCTTCTTTCGAAGGCACCATCCTTAGCGATAAACTTTCTATATTCAGCAAAAGTGGTTGCACCGATACAGTGTAAAGCACCTCTAGCTAACATTGGTTTCAATAAGTTAGCAGCATCAGATTTACCATCACCCATTAACATGTGGATTTCATCGATGAATAAAATGATCATTTCATTGGCCTTCTCAATATCACTGAGAACACCCTTTAATCTTTCTTCGAATTCACCCTTATATTTAGCTCCAGCAGTTAAAGCACCAATATCTAAGGCAAATAATCTTGAGCCTGCCAAGACATTAGGCACATCGTTATCGATAATTCTTTGAGCAACACCTTCAACAATGGAGGTCTTACCCACACCTGGTTCACCAATCAAGACAGAATTAGATTTAGTTCTTCTTGCCAAAACACGAATAACTCTTCTAATTTCTTCTTCTCTACCAATGACAGGGTCAATTGCACCCTCACGAGCTTTTTCAGTTAAATCTTCACAATATTTGTTGAGAAATTCAAATGAACTTGATGAATCAGCTTGTCTAGAGTCAATTCTTTGATTGCCTCTTAATTCAAGAGCTTGAGTCTTTAAATTTTTGACATCAACACCAGCTTCTTTAAGAATATCTTTAATTGAAGAGTCTTCTAATAAAGCCAATAATATATGATCTTGTGCAATGTAACTATCCTTTTGTTGAGCCTTAATCTTTTGTGCATTTTGTATCAATTGACCAGTTCCATAACCAGGCCGTATTTCATCAGGAGCTGGGGATTGAGAGGGTATCTTGACTAGATGTCTATTCACGACTCTTTCAAATGTTGGCCATTCATACCTGGCTTTTTGAATCAATGTTTTAAGATAAGGAGTTGAATCGTCTGAATCCGTTGGAACCATTGCTGCTAAAAAGTGCAATGGTAACAATTGCGAATTGCCATTATCTTTTGCAATCTGACCAGCACTATTGAAGATCTTTAATGCGTTGTCTGTGAATTGTGATTCTTCCATTTTGATATATTGTTAATTCTAATTGTTGAAAATGAATTGCGTTTATTTCAGGGAGTGGGAGGTTTATATAGATTGGTCCGCACGGTTTAATTTTCGCAGAACCTTCTGGAAGATTCAAGAAAGTTTGGGACCTAGAATGTTAGAGCATCATCTAGATAGAGAGAGGTAAATACGCCTATGTATAGGAGCTAGGGAGACGTATGATCGGTGATCCTCGCTAAAGTCACCCTATACTGAGGGTCTGATGGTGGTGGCCTGATTCTGTTGTTGGTATGGCCTGGTACCAAAACTTCGGCTGCGAAAACGCACGACCAGATACGGACTGTTCGGAAGTGCCACGGCGAAGACGATCAGCGATCATCAGCTCATAACATTTATCGTGCTAAGATCTGAAACATTGGCGCAATTTAACAGAAGGTTCTAGCACAATTGAATCGTGCTAGGTAAACAGGGAAGAAAACCAAAAGTCCAAACAGTCACGTGCGAGATCACGTGACTGTTTACCACCTACTCCTACAAATGAATAAAGTTAAAAGATGTTTCTCTAATCAAACATACGGAACATAAGTTACTCCTGAAGGATTAGATAATAATTACTTTGAATGTATTTTTCCAGATAGATTTACTGATATAGCTGATTGTGACCATATAAAAGAACCTTGTAGATATCAGGATAAAAAGATTGAAATTATAGTAAAACCAGTATGCAACAAGCTGATCGTAAACCTATTACATCAAAAAGTGAAAAACTTTTCTTTATAGAAATGCTTGGATACAAAGAGACTCAAGTTAACCAGTAATAGGAGTATTGAATCCAATAGAAGAAATCCACTCTCTAGCTGCCTTACAAGATGAATACTTTTCATTTAAACCCCTTTTGAATGAATTTCATATCACTCCTACAACTTCGCGTTTTAACAGAACATCTATTGAATTATAAATATGTTCATAATTAAATGGTTTACCTTTAATCCTTTATCAATCATAGATTTAATTCCTTCTGGATTAGGTGTTAATCCTAAATAAGTGATTTCATTACCTCCAAGAAGATAATCTTGAGTTTTATGGCCTGTAGGTTCAGGACTTTGTTTAATTGATACTCCATAAATATTCATTTCATCTCCATCAAAATCAGCATTACATCTTTACATAATAAAGGATTAAATGACATAGTTCTTTTTGTCAGATTTAATTAATTTCACTACCTTATTAGAACTTCTATTAGAAAGCATTTTCTTTCTGCGTGGTGTATTTGCAGTGGCTTACATATTCATAGTACATTTCATTTGAATCAGATCCAATGGTCCCAAGTTTTTATATTCTAAAAATTACAGTTATAAAAATAGTATTACTGTTCGTCTAAAATGCATGAAATAAATTAAGAAATGTTAGTTTGACCAGTCATCTTGAGGTCTATTGATTGTCCGGACTTGCAATCAGTAGCTAATATGTAACCATCTTCAGTTCCACATACGTGAAATGTCTTGTCTTGAAAAATCAAGTAGCCATCAACAAGAGCAAAGCCCGTGGTACCTTGTAAACGATTTTGTACTTCCAGGATTTGACCATTGTCACGAGCTTGTATATACATATGGGAGTCAGAGTTCATTAATCTGGATTCATCAGTCAATATAAAGGTTATAGGTTTTGCTTGTTCTGAGACTTGAATTTGACCGTTGGCAATTCCGATATTATTGTAATGGAACTGAGACCCTTGTTTCATGGAGACCATTCTGAATACTGGAGCCGCCAAGGCTACGAATGCTAATGTAAAAAATGACAAGACAGATGAAAGATACATAGGAGTGGTGATATCGGATATGGAAATATTGACGATAAGCGGGATCCCATTTCATATATATACCCCTAACTCCTGAAATTCCGAAACATGATGTCTTGTACTTCGGGTTGTGAGCCATGCGATATTGTTTATAACCAACATAGTTTGCTATGAAACTCTGAGGATTGCCATTTGCTGGTTAGCACTGACTACTGTTAGAGAAGAAAACCAAAACTAAATCCTACTTATACCATGAACCATGATCCCAATCTTCAGAAATCCAAAAGGTTCGAAAACCCTGATGGCCAATGGGTCAGGTAGTCTTTCTTTATCTTATTTTTTTTTATGTGGGGGAAGAGATCTGCACTTTTCGTCTCAGGGTTTTGGAACAAAAAGCATCAAACGTCAAAACCTGATAGTATTGTTTTTCCATGAGCCAGACCCTGTTTGAGTGGGGTTTCAGGGTTGTCTTAAAAGGATGTATATTTGGCTTATTAGGTATTACTAGACATGGGCTGTGTTGAAAGGGGTCTAGTTAAGCCTCGCACCTGACCTGGCTTTATCGGGTCTCATCACTTCTTGGTGCCTCGTGCTGGTTGACCTGCTATTGCCCAAATGGAGTACTCAGATGGAAATACCACTAAAACCGATATGGGTTGACCAAGGAAATTGCTTTTTTGTACTTTTTGGCATCGCAAATCCTAAGCGTTCCTAGTTAACTTCCGTGACTATATGCCAAGATTACACACTACTAGGAGTAAAAGCGAGAGGTGCAATATGACTGGCTAAGAATTGTACTAGCATCTTAAACCATTATGTCCAAGACTTGATTTCAATTGGCCGAGCTTTTTCTCTCATAAAGCGTTGTTTTTGATATCTTGGTTGAATCACCTCTATTATAGTGGGGCAATGGATTATGGTCACACGACAACAGTGTTTGTTTATAGGCCCGAAAGATTACGGTGGTTGTATGCAAGGTTAAACCACGTTCTTCAACCATGCATCTATAGTGCTAGATCTTTGACCCTGCTATGTTTGTTGGCCTAAAAAAGTACGAGTAAGATGATGTAAGTACGTAAACAGATAATTTTCCATATTCTTCAGCCAGACGAAGAGATCCAAGATAAAGTTTTTCAATAATTTTCCGATATAGTGTAACGGCTAGCACGGTTCGCTTTCACCGAGCAGACCCGGGTTCGACTCCCGGTATCGGAATTCTTTTTTGCATATCAGCACCTAGTACCAATACCAATGGATGTTTGACAGTATAAACTAAATTACTGACAGTCTTCTGGTACATCTTTTTTGATTGAAAGTTTAATTTTTTACCATGTTTTGGACAGTTTGATACTCTTATTTTTCTTTCCATTACATATGATTTCTTTTCAAACACATAAGAACAGACCAGATGACGAGGATAATCAGGGTGAATGTTCTATACAATTCTTCTATGATTGTGATCTGAAGCACATTTGAAAGCTTTTCATATAGTTATTATTCCATTTACTTCTTTCAAACTTTCGAAAGAAAATAATGGAGGTCCTCAAGCCTTTTTTTGCACCCAAATGTCGACATGAAACCCCTAAATGGAATTTGCAATTACTTATCCTATACTTTCTTACACAAGTTGTTAATTATACAAATATTATTCTTAGTAGCTTGATTATTTACTATCTTTATACACTATATACAAATAGTTTTAGCACGGGATCACTGTGAATTTATAACCCCTCTATTAACTTCTTTTAAACTGGCTCTTTAAACAGATCCACCAAAACCAACTGGAGCTTCAGAGCCCAATGGAACCAAAGTTAAGAACTTATAGATCTTACCCATAGACTTCTCATCTTCTCCTGTAAGTCTGAGGTATGCTTTGTAGATCTTTTCTTGTTCTTGTGGGTTTTCCACATTCCTTTTAATTAATTGGTCAATTCTGTGACCAATACCTAGAGTATGAAGCCAATCACCTTGGTTGACTGGACCGTATGGAGCAGTCAACTTACCACCAAGTTCTTTAAGATTATCAAAATCAACATCAATGGATAAATCGACTTCACCTGGCTTGATGAAAGGAGAAACAAATTTATGCTTGTAGATTCCTCTCAAGGTAGAGTCTGGAATTTTACCAACCAAACCATAATCGATAACCAAAACAGCACCCAACCTTCTTTCGTTATCTATTAATTGAGCCATCTTCATAATATAAAGTTCTGCTTCAGTACAGATTTCAACTTGAGCACCATTCTCAAAGTTGTTGTAACGTGGGTTCAACTTTGGAATAATAGATGCTGGGGTTTCTTTAGGAGAAACAGTAAGATGAAATTGCGTATCAAGAAGTTCATCCTTTACAGATTCACTATCTTGTGGATTTGGTAATTGTTGCTGAGTGTTGACAACACTATCGGTGTGTTCTACAACCAATTCTCTCCATCCGTGTTCTGTTTTTTGGAAACTTTTGACTGGTAATGCATCAAAGAATTCGTGTGCTAAAACGTAGTTGGCTACATTTTCTTCATTCTTGACGTCCTTTTCAGTGTCGAGCCATCTAACACGATTACCCCATTTGGTAGTAGACTCGTTATAACCTTCTGGAGTGGTTTCAAAAGGTTGATCACCACATAATAATTTCCATTGTTCTTTTCTTAAGACAGGAGATGCTTCAATTAAATTGATTTCTATCTGGGCAACTGAACGTGATAATTTATTGAAAGTTTTCATCACATCGTGCATTAAAGTACCTCTACCAGGACCAAATTCTATGACCTTTATGGCTTTAGGTTTACCTTGTTGTTGCCATACTGTAAGTAACCATATACCGATCATTTCACCGAAGACCGAGGAGATTTCTGGAGAGGTAATGAAATCACCAGCAACCGAATCAAGAGGATCTCTGGTGGTATAGTAACCAAAATCAGGATGAGTCAAACATTGTCTCATATAAGCTGATAATGAAATGGGACCAGTGGTTTTTATGGTTTGAATGAACAAATCGGTCAAGTTGTTGATTTCAGAAGCACCTTCATCTCTCTGTGGAAACTGTGGCATCTTTCCAACGTTTTTTCTGATATTCACATCACCTTTGATTTCAGTTTCAAGGTTTTCGATCTGGTTCTTGATGTACTTGGCGGCATTTTCATACTCTTCTTTAGTGAACTTTCCATAATATAATCCGTTTTCATCAATAGGAGGGGAAGCGAGTCTAGCCCTAGAGACCGAAAAGTGTCTCAAAGGGACAAATTTGGCCAAACTTAGTCCGTAACGTCTTAACATGCTTGGTTAATTCTTCTACAATAGCATTTTCGCCTATGTCAATAATAAGTAGTGCGCCAGCCACTAAAGTTGGTAGCGCATCTATACAGTAACGATTACATGATTTGAATAACATGGCAATTCTTTAGGGTGCTCATCAAATGTCTCTCTTTTAATCAAATAGAGATATGTGACAAGAAGAAATGAATAAATGTTGTAACTTTAATAGGCAGTTCAAGCCGAAGGATCGATAATTAGCACCAAAACAAAATGTCATAAGTTGAAGTTATTTCACATAAAAGCTAGAGAAGAGATTAAGTTTGGAATGTGGTGTAGGTGTAAAGAAGTATTTAAGGGTAAAAATGTGATTGATAAAAATCGTCACTATGTGGACAAAATATATTTCGGATATTTTGAGTTACTTCATCTTCATGGTTTAGTTGAATAATAAATTATATTTATAAGTGTTGAAAGTGGACCACTTTTGTCTGATAGTTTCCATGCAATACGAACATCAAAAAATTAGACTGAAAATTAATACTGTAATTTCCGAATTTTCTACTCTTATTTTTAACCAAGGGGTATTTTAATATTCATCAAACTCCTCTATAAAATATGCACAGGAATTGTTACCTGAGTTGTCCAGACAAAAAAAAAAATAAACTACCATCTGTGGAATGTGTTATGATTGCCTTAATACAAGAATTATTCCCCGTTGAGAATGTTCTATACGTTCAAATAAACATGATTAGAATGTTCTATACGTTCAGTTAAACATCATTAGGCTAATTTAGTAAGGTTCTAATGTGAACTCTCACAATCCTACATGTTTTTGCAGCAATCGAAAAATCACCCCATTTGCCATGTATCCATTGAATCGAGCTGGGAAGAAGTCACATAGAAGAATGATTTCGTGGTGTACCTGATATTCATGCTCGTACTTTTTGGGTGGAGCCTTTCATGGTGAATCACCAGTACTTAATTTTTTTGTCTGATTGTTCCCTTACATGGAAATACTAGACGATGGTAAATCTTTGAGGGAAAGAAAATTTTTATAGGATTGTCTAGTGGTGAAACCAGGTCAACCAGAAAGAATTTAATATTCCTGGCTATCAGATACAAAGTAGAGTCAGACATTGACAGAGAGTACATTTGGGGGTGAGAATGTGGTCAGGTGAAAGAGGAGAGAATTTTGGGAGGGAGTGTGGACTACGAGAATAATAATGTAAGGGAGGGGAGAGAGCATTCGCAAATGGAGGGATAAGGAAAGATAAGGCTGATAGTGGGAACAAAATGGCTGAAGAAGGTGCATGCAGGTCACCAAGAATCATGCAACTAGGAGGTTCAAGTTGAAACCGATTGATCCTGATAGGCTGGAGGTAGACTAAGGGTTTGTCAACTGAGGGTCCCGTCAACTGATCATCGTCTACCAAAGATCCTTTAGTTGCTTAGCTCCGCCAACAGACTGCCACCTGAGCCTTCACTCACGTACTGTTTCTCACGTCACGGTACCCACACATTTATAGTTAAGGAACAGGATTGGGATAACAGTGGTATGCACGCAAGGGCGATTGTGCAGGAATGGTGGAGAAATTAAGTTGCGAGCCAACAACAACAGGGACCACTCCTTTTGTTAAGGTAACAAGAGGAAAAATAGATTGATACGTTGCTGTGTGGTACGATATCGTATTAGCAGCATGGTGGAACAATTGGTAGGCGGGCAAAATACGGCGAGATCTGTAAAGTCCGAAAACAGGAACCACCCACTAACAGTTTCGTACAAGGGTTGTGGTTTGGTAGTTGGTCGCTGGTCGCCTCGTACTAGCAATTAGCGGGAAGTTTCGTCACATGCCAATGTGCTGGCGGCAGATAACGGCACATTACTATACCAGTACCGTGGTACCGAGCTTGGGCTTGGCTTCTTATGAGGCATTAGGTACCAAACCTTTTTATACTAGTTAATTCTCATTCGATGATTAGCTAAGCTGGGCTTCTTGCTGCACGTGTGCCCAGCTCTTTTGGTCTAGAACTAAACTCTTCTTGGCACTACACTGTAAGAGCTATGATGCCTGTGGGTTGACCTTCTGCGTTTGTCTCGCTAATTTCGGTCTCACCACCAGTTCTACCACCTTCTCCCGCCTTTTATCTCCTTATCTCTCCCAAATACGTCCTGGTCAAACAACCGCATCCACCACACCTGCTTACGTAACAGAGGCGGACTCCCGGTTGAGCCTGAGCCTGAGCCTGAGCCTGATTCTATTTCTGTCGTCTAAACACATTGGAGCTGGCTGAGGATCAAAGTTGACCCTTTAGATTCAATATCTTACAAGATGTAGCAGCCTGTACGTTTACATGCCCATCGTTTTTGTACCTTTTTTTCTCACGTTGCTGGTAATTCACTACCACTTTTTATTTTATCACTCTCTCTATATTTAGTGGTGGTGGCATTTTCCTCACTAAACTGGCCCAAACTCTCCTATCCCACGTCACGTGCCCGCCTCGCTTGCCCCCACTAATTGACTGACTTGAAAAAACATCACAGCGATAAACTACAACCAAAACCTTTACCCAGCCGATTACAGTTATACATCACAAGTATAGCATCATTCGGCATTTACCATTGACGTCTTAGAATCTCATTTTCTTCATAAACGTCCACCTTTGCCCTTGGGGTTCCACTTTCTTGTACTTGCACACGACGGCGACTAGCTCCCCTTCCCTATCAATAGGCATCGACTTCGGGTTTTCTCCCCTTCACCATTACCAACCACAATTATCGGTAGTACAAGATAGAGAGTTTCATCCTAAGCCCGTATCAGCTTTTAAGTCAACATCTAAAATAGCCTCGCAAAGATCATCACTTCAAAACACTGCCCTCTTCTTTTGGTCATTAAGATAAAGAAGTGAGTGAGTGAGTGAGTGATATTTGTTAATTCCTTTCCTAATCGCTCAATCATCGCTCTTGGGAGAAGATTGTGTTAAAATTATCATTTGCTTTTGACTCCAATCATCCGGTCGACAATTTTACGAACCACCCAACCTCAAAGAAAATCACAAAACAAGAAGGTTCTTATCTGTTTTTTTTGTTGGTCCCTTTAAAATCCGTCTTTTCTCCGACTTGCGGAATCATCAATCGCTTCATATAAATGGGTAACTCATCATCTAAAGACCTCAAAGGGTCACCACTTACGAGAACGGACACTGGTAACTCCGCCAAGTCTTCAAGATCCATCCGGTCTAGAATATCCCTTCAAAAAACGGAAAGCATTGGCCATTCTAATGGTAATGGTTCTAGCAGCGGTAATAATGCAGAAATAGCAGCAAGCTCTCCTGGGTCTCCTAAGGTTGGACCCCGTTCTCCAAAAGTTCTTTCTAGAAAGAATTCAACATCTTCAAACTCCAATGAGTTAAATTTACCGTCATCTATATCTAGAAATTCATCATCATCCAAACTTTCTACTTCACATCAGTCGGTTAACTTGCCTCCTTCAATGGTTCGAGTGGAACCCAAAGAACCAATCTTGATCAGAAGAAACACAAACGACACCATTAATACCTCTGTTAGTCATTTATCACAAAGTGTGGAATCATCTCCATTTGGAAAGTCTCCTTCCAATAATAACACCCCATCCATTTCACGTACCTCCACCAATCATTCCATACCAAGTTTGAATTATCCACTCTCTCCTCAGCCAACAAATAACAATAGTCCTGACGACTCACCATTAAAAGTATCCAAAGAAGCCTATATACCGTCATCTCAAAATGAAGATGGAATCCTTGAAAAAACAATCAGTGGTGGAGATGCCAATCAAATGTCTAAAGTTCCAACTGGATCTAGTTTGGGCTCTCCTACCACTAACGGTGCTGCATACTCAATTGATATAGAAGATCTTATTCAAAGACTCTTGGACGCAGGTTATAGTGGAAAAAGAACGAAAAACGTGTGTTTAAAGAATTCAGAAATTCAATTGATTTGTGGAGCTGCCAGAGAAATATTTTTATCACAACCTTCACTTTTGGAATTATCTCCTCCAGTTAAAGTGGTTGGAGATGTTCATGGTCAATATGGAGATCTTATTCGTATATTCACCAAGTGTGGATTCCCTCCATCTACAAACTACTTGTTTTTAGGAGATTACGTTGATAGAGGAAAACAATCATTGGAAACCATATTGTTGTTATTCTGTTACAAGATCAAATATCCTGAAAATTTCTTCTTACTTAGAGGAAATCATGAATGTGCAAATGTCACTAGAGTCTACGGATTTTATGATGAGTGTAAAAGAAGATGTAATATCAAAACCTGGAAATTATTCATTGATACTTTCAATACTTTACCAATTGCAGCTATTGTTGCAGGTAAGATCTTCTGTGTTCATGGAGGATTATCACCAGTATTAAATTCAATGGATGAAATCAGAAATATTGCAAGACCTACAGATGTACCCGATTTTGGATTACTTAATGATCTTCTATGGTCAGATCCAGCAGATACACTAAATGAATGGGAAGATAATGAAAGAGGGGTATCATATGTGTTTTCAAAAGTTGCCATTAATAAATTCTTATCCAAATTTGGATTTGATCTTGTGTGTCGAGCTCATATGGTTGTTGAAGATGGATATGAATTTTTTAATGATAGAACATTGGTGACAGTATTTAGTGCTCCTAATTATTGCGGGGAATTCGATAATTGGGGTGCTGTGATGAGTGTTTCGGAAGAGCTTCTATGTTCGTTTGAATTGTTGGATCCTTTGGATAGTGTAGCATTAAAGCTGGTAATGAAAAAGGGAAAACAAGAAAGAAAATCAGCACAAATACAGCAACAGCAAAACGACCAACGCACGAGGTGAGTTGCAAGTAAATCATGAAAAGAACAGGTAACCAAAATAGTTGTCAATCACGGATACTGCTACAAAGCGAACATTCGTCAAGTAAGACCTAATCAGTTAGGTTTGAAGACTATAGTGAAATAAGAATTCAATTTTTTATAATTTGAGAAAGGGGACCCAATTATTTTTTCTTTTTGGTTGGGGAAATCTTGTCTTGAATGTTTGTTAGTTGGTAGTCGTTGGTGAGTTATGATTTTAATGAATTTGATTAGAGTTTGTTTATACTACTCAAGGAGTAATGAAAGTTGACGAAAAAATTAATTAGTTTGATTAGTTGTTATATATCGTTAATTTAGTACAGTATGAAATACGTAGATCAGGATTAGTGGCTGCTAAGTATTGTGACAAACGGTACATATTCAATAGGTTGTATAAGCTATGAATGAGTCGAACTACATGATTTCAGATTCTATAAAAGTTGCCTTCTCTATTCTATATTTAAACTCCCACCAGGCTCAAATGCTATTTTTAAGTTGGAAGATAGAAGCGTACATAGTTTAATATAAATTTGATTTAATTGTTGTGGTTAGTAACATATTTTGTTTCCGCCTTGTTGGTAGTTTTGCACTTTTGAAATTATTTTGCAAAAGTAAAGAGAAGTAACAAATGAGCAGTAGAAATTGCTGAGAAGATCTACTAAGCAGTTTGAATAGCATGAATGGCCCAAAAAGTGATTACTTATTGCGAATCGATTTATCTTATTTTTTTAAGTGATTATAAGGTTTTAGTCATCGATTAAAATAATTGAACATCGCATGAAAGTCAAACAAACATTTAATGATAATGTTTCAGGTAGAGTACCAAGCCAAGAATCAGTAACCTGAACATTAAGATCTGTTTGTTCAGACTATTTTATTTATCCTTCAATTACAGTGTACCTACTTCCCTGGAACCTCCTTCTGATATTACGAGAAATAAAATGGCTTTGTACACAAAGAGAAAGTAGAATGGAGGACCAGAAGTCAAAAAGAAAATATCGAACCTGGTCATCGATCTTCGTATAAGTCAGCAAGATGTTCTTTTTTATCATATATTATCAAGCGGATTTGTTCTAGTAGAATCTCATTTCTAATCTGCCGATCTGTTAGGTGGTTCGTTTCTGTGGTTGCGAATCATGATCATCGTACATACGCAAAATACAGACAGATCGTATATGCAAAAAATAACTAGAAAAGAAAAAGGAAATATGTAAGCCAACTCTTTACAGACCTGTTATAGAATCTGATTCCCCAAAATTAGTTTTTACGATGACATGAAAGTGGCATATTTCGTAGATTGATTGTGTAATCATGACTTTAGTGAAGTTTGTCACGCGATCAACATCACGCGGGTCAATATCAACTGAATTTACGAGATCGAATCAAACCAGGGCCATCTACTAACAATCAGCCTATTATTGCCACCATTGGACGTATCTGGATACTCTAATACACAAGGAGAACACGTATCAGATTCACGCTGTTTGAAACAACTGACTTTTCAACAGCTGTACCATAAAATATCAGCAAAAACGTTGACCTTGGACAATCATTGATTCACCTATCAACAGTGTTTGATAACCTTACCACTGAAACGAATTGAGCTGCTTCTGAAAGCATGACCGATCCAAACTACTTTCTTCTCAAGACCGAGAACATCCAGCCCCTTATCCAGGTGATGGATCAGCTCACCAAACAGATCAACACCAATCAGGCGACAATTGGCCGCTTAACCAACTTTGTTGATGAGAAGATCAAGTTTCCTGAACTAGAGGTCAGCAACGAAGTCATAGAAGATCTTCACCAGCTTCAATTAGAGCTGGAAGAAGCCCAAGGAGACAGTCCTACCAGAATAATTCACAGAATAAGTGAAGAAGATGTACGTAGTGAAGAAAACAAGGAGGAAACTGATACGTTGCGGTATATGCTAAACCAGAAGTACAGTCTTGATGATATGCATTTGACGGAGAAAGAGTCTGTGGCGTGTGACAAGATACCTAATCCACGTATACGAGAACTTATTGAAGACAATATCAAACTTCTGAGAATACAACAAGCCAACCGTGTGAAGAATCACGAATTGTGTAAATTGGTCCAGCAATATGAAGAGTTCATTCTAGAGACTATTCTCCCACCATTGCGAAAGGAGTTGGTGGAATTGAACCAAGAGGCAGGAAAGGAGAGCATTAGGCGAAGAATAGATGTAAAGTACGACAGAATAGCAAAGATATATGGTCAGTACGTGAATAACATTGAGTATTTACAGCGGTTAATCCAAACCGTGGAGGTGTTGATGGGATACTTGGAAGGGGACGAAGGTTACCAGAAGTTGTACCTGGAGTTCATGGGGTTGAAGGGATTGCGAGACGGGATGGTAAGGCTCACCCATCAATAATGTTAACGATCCATAATATGTTTTATTGAAAGCAGTTGAAGTACAGAAAGTACAGAGTAGAGATCGCGCATACTAGTGTTTGCTGAGCCATTGTTTAGGAACGTCGTTTCTGGATGGTGCTAGGCGGCTAATTGGTGATCATGAGCAGGTGTGGGTTGATTTTTAGACCCTAGGTTTTGTCGGTTTTATTTCCTGTTTGCAACCATCCTTAAATTTCGAGGGGTTTGTTGACCCATTTAATCGCACAAGCTATGAGCCATTTCCTGCAATAGTTGTCAAGTCTGCATAAGATTTTTAGTGTCAGTGTCAGTTTTAATGATTTGGATCTTAATTATAGTTTTTGGCTTGAAGAAGAAGACATCAATAATGCAAAAGACCCTATCACAAATAGTACAAAAATAGCTTATACATCCGAAGGGACCCAAGCGACAAAAGTGATACCAGTGTCCGTACCCAATAAATTCCTTCCAATCAAGCATTACAAGAGATCTAGACCATTTGTTGGGAGATTCAGGCATCTCACCATTAGATGGATATCCGCTTTCGGCTAACACTACATAGAAAAAGTGGGGGGACAAAACCATAATAAAGACACCCGTTTGATGGGGTAAATTTAATGAAACAAAGACATGATTAAAGAAGCTGCTCAACCGAAGTTGCAGTAAATATAGCAAAACCAAGGATATTTACTTTAATAATGTTTGAATACCGAAAATTTTTTTATTCTTATTAATGCCTTTATTTTTATTTCATTACTTCATTATTTCATAAATTGAGATTTCACAGCCGTTGAACTGTCAAAAATTACAACTTTTTAAATAAGTGGTAAAATAATTACCAAGATACATCACAAAAATTACCCTTTTGGTCAGGTATCAGACGAAATTTCATGTGTCCCATATTATCTGGGAGTTTTCAAGAGGTGGAACCATACGTAAGGGAACGTGATTTTGGGTGCTATTTCAATGTAAAACATCAAGCTGAGAGTTGAATATTTTCGATAAATCTGACCAATTCTAATAACCTGATTTCATTGTGAAACGATTTATTATCGGATATAAATACCAATTAGGATTACTCACTCAGAATCAATTCCATACTTCCCAACAAGCAAATTCTTTCTACAATCACATGACATGATTGAAGTTGTGGGTAGCCATATGAAGATAATGATGCAATATCAATCTCAACCCTCGATATGCACCAAGGGCTAATCTACCAATATTATTTTATCACTTATACAGCTAGTTTTAATTTTTTGTTGCTGGGTGACGTAACGAAATGGTGCAACTAAGACACTTTTAATGTTGGACCACCAACAAAAAAATATCGGTCCACGTGACCGAAACGCGTTACTAAAACACCACTACTCTAAAGATTTTTGTTTTTCTTTGATTGGTCCAGGTAACTAAGTCTAAGGAACGGCACTTTTTCACTCTCAGGAACGGCACTTTCCGCCAAAAGAAATAGAAAGATCTACGGTACTATTGCCTAACTTTGTAAGGTGTGCAAGTTTGATGGTAGGATAATTTGTAATATTATATTACCAATCATGTAGCACCATACATATTAGGAGCATGAGACTACCTAATTTGGAATTTGAGTTACGTCTAATGATTTACTATTAAAACGTCACTTCGTGAAATTGTTGTGCTGATAGCAGACCATACATAACAATTACGGATTATGACTTATGAAAAATTATGACATTAGACGTCATTAGCGATAATAAGTAAGATATATTTAGAAACTGTTTACAATTGTTTCAACCCCAACAATTTGAGCCCAGCTCTGACAAAAAACAAATAAAATTGTAGGTAATGCGATGTTAATAACAATAATATAGTAAAGGAAATCGAGCATTGTGTTTATGCAGTCATTCAAATAGATACAGATTTCAAAGTCCGGGAATGGATTAGCCATTGTTATAAAGATCCGAATTTTTATCTAGGGCATAAATGGAGGATTGTCTTCCCACCAACTTGATATTTGAATAATATTCCGAAGATAGTGGGTTCGGAGTCATCCAAGATTCGGCGGACCAAACCAAAGCATTTGCATAAAAATAAACACTTGGCATTACTTTAAGGCAGAAAGTGCAGGAAATTATCCATTCGCCCCTTCGTTCTAGAAGGCTGATCTAAAGTTTTTCGTAGAGATGAAATAACCTGGTCAACCGCAGAGATCACCCGTACCTGGAACAGCCAGGAACGAGACGGCTTCACCAAAAATAAAAAAAACAAAACTGGAGAGATGATGGTATAGCTTGAATAGTTGCACAAGGATTTCTGCATTCCCCATTTTTCTATGAGTGCAGAAACACGAGGGTGAGTTAATTATTGTCCATTAATGCAGAAGCGTCTGAGGACCAGGTTTTGTGGCTGGTTAATTTTGGGATGTCTCTATTATGTAGAAAATGTAGGTGTACGCAGACATAAACTAATATCAAGGAGAACTGCAAAATAACAAACAGGGATAAAGCACTAGTAACATTTGCATGGCTAATATAGGCGAGATAATACATTGTACAATTCTACATTTGAACTAGCCATAGTGTGGATAGTGTGTGGCAATGGTTTTATCTTTCATAAGTCGTTCATATTAATACATGCAATAATACAAACAAGAAGGTCTATAATCTATGTTAACTGGATGGGGCAGATGAAACGGATGATGATGATGATGATGATGATGATGATGATGATGAGGAGGAGGAAACATTTGAAAATTTATCTTGATCATAAGGAGACAAGAGACTGTTAATAGTAGGCTTTTTAGAAACATAAATCACCTTGTTATCAACCACTATTCTGGTCTCTTTTTCTTCATTTAGAACCCCATGTAACCATCTTCTTGTACCGTTTTCAGATCTCTCTTCCTCTTTAATATTGGGTGTAGTTGCTGCCGTAGAAGATTGTCCGGTGGAGATGATACTGTCTAAAGAAGATTGATTCTTGAGCAGTCTGCCCATACCAAGAATATTCTGTACTGAGGGTAACTGTCTATCCTCTTCACTTGAAGTATTGTTGTTATTGGCAGTTACAAGAGGCAGTTTAACTGGTTTAATGGTGATTTGAGGATTATTACTTTTGATGGTAGTTTGACTAAATGATTGGTGGAAAAGAGGTGATAAGGGCGAAACCAAGTTTGGAGTAAGGGATGGAATTGAAGATGCAGATTTTGGAGGAACTGGGAATGACAAAAGTGTTGAACTAGTTGAATTAGTTGGATTACTATTTTGACTGACGGAACTTTTTCTATTTGGTATTTGAAAGGTGGTGGTGTCTGCTGGGGCTGTTTTAAGCACAGTGTCATTGAGTTCACTGCTCATAGATGTACTTGAGCTAACAAGGGCAGTTTGAATAGCAGGACTCAAAGAATCACCATTTTTCGATTCAAGGAACGAGTGCAGAAGCGCCAAAGGTCTGGGTCTTCTTTTGGGCTTGAACAGGTTTGATGGGATCCTGAGCAGATTGCTGTAATCAGATTGTTGTGGCTGGTGTTGTTGGTGTTGATGATGTTGATGGTGATGATGATGATGATGTTGATGTTGTTGTGGATGGGGGTGGCTGTGATGTTGTGGCTGGTGTTGATGTTGTTGCTGCAGCAGCTGCTGGTACATGTATGGGTATGGATAGTTGTACTGGGGTACGTTTGCATACTGTTGGTAATATTGAGGGTGTTGATGCTGGTATTGTGGAGATTGGGAGTTTGGAGGGCTGATCATATTAGAGCCATTATTACCGTTTGGAGCATGGTGCATTGGAGGACCCTTCATAAAGAGAGGGTTGTTTGGAGTGGCAGGGTGGTAGTGTTCTTCTGGATACTTTCCACCATTCTTCTCATTTTCTTCTCCATTATTAAGGCATGATTCGTATGCATGCACGGTATGCTTATGCTGTCTCAAGTTGTCTAATCTGGAAAAATTCTTAGAGCAGTAGGGGCATGTAAACGGACGTTCACCTGTATGTTTCCGCTTGTGTCTGGCCAAATGTTCTGACCTTGTAAAAGACATGGTACAACCAGGAAAGCCAGTACATTGAAAAACACGTCCTTTAGAAGGTCTTTTGGACTTACACTTACTCTTTGGAGAAGAGGTGGGACTTGTGGGGCTTTCAAGGAGGTCGTCATGTTCCTCTCCTTTGTGAGGGAGGGTTTGATGGTGGTGCTGAGCTGCTGTGTTGATCATTATAATTGTTGATGTAATTTTTAATTGTACTTCCTGCTAACTAACGGACTTGACGAACGCAGAAAGGGAAGGGAAAGATTCAGTGTCAAATAATGAATGCACTTATGTACTGGTTTGTATGCGAGACCAACCAACTAACGAATGCAAGTATATTTGAATCGGCAGTGATGCTCAGGAAATTTCTCTTTTTTAATGCTAGATGTAAGGTAAGGGCCAAACGTCAAAAGAAGAGGAAAAAAATTGGCTAAAGGACTAAGAGTGTTATTAAGTAGCCGCAGTCTAAGCCTGTTAGATAGTTGTGTCTAATGCTGTGTTGTAGGCTAGGAGCAGATATTATGTGATGGGAACTGAATAACGAGATAAATAAGAAACCCAATTAAAACGTTTTCTGTGTGGAAATGAAATATTGGTAGAAATCAACAGTTTTGAAAGACACTCCTTTGTATTTATTCGCCGTAAGTGACAGAGGTAGTGTGTGGGATAGCATTAAACATATGTTGCAGTGAGTGACGCGGACATTTGGCGCAGACATTGCAGATTCGCATTTTTTAGAGAGAGGGGGAATGAGAGGGGGAAATGAAAAAGGCCTATAGGATTGGGGAACGAGGTGCCGGAACGACAAAAGAGGAGATTTGGTGGACCGGAGCGAACGCGGAGCTAACAGTAGGAGGGCATCACGGTTATGCTAAGAGTTTTATCCTTACCCTAAGACGGTCGGATAGGGATAGGATGGGAAAAGGGCTCTTTATCGTTAGACGGCTCATAGGTGTGTACCATATGCTCGATTACAAATTCTTATGCGTGGTTTGGTTCCTGACATTAAAGCCTGAATGTCGGGTTATGCAGGTATTTTATGTCTGAATCTGGTCCAGTACTTTTTTAGGTAAAGGATGTTGTTCCTGGCGTGACTGTCTGCGTGTAAACAAACAGGGACTTTTGCACAATACAAACGTAGCGAAGCCTTATAATGTCACCATACAGAATATCGTACATATAGAACAGCTGATGAGAGACATCAGCCTTAACCCATCGGAGATCGGGCATGGATCATGTAGGTGTGGGTCTTCTATACCTCCCCACCCCCTCCTGGTCAGCACATTAACACCGTCAATTTTTCGGCTACCTTTGAGGCCCGCTTCGGGATGTTGCCGAAACGTTTTGCCCGCAGTTTTGGTAGATGGAGTTAAGGGCGATCTTACCTCGGGCTGGAGAGAAAAAAAAAATTGAAAAAAGAAACAAGACCCCTTTCTCCACGATATAGATATCCGTTTAGGGTTTTGATATCTGAACAATAGTGAAATTTTTTTCTTTAGATATACGAAATATAGGTCCAACATTTATTTTATACCAACACATTAAAATAATGTTCACCAAGCACTGTAGCTTTAAAAAGTGCAATGCTGTAAAGTAATTGAACATATGCACATAGACATGCTAAGATTGGTGCAAAAAAAAAAACAAAAAAAAAACACTTCTCTGTACAAAAAATGCGTTCAAATCTGGGTTTACATCGTGAAGGATTTTTTTCTTTCCCCCAAAAAACGCCTTAATCAGCCACTTAATTCGTCTTCACAAAAATCCACCTGCCACATTATGCGTTCTTTGTTACTCTTCGTATTCATGTTTTTACGGTATTGTTTTTACTTATCCAGTTTTCATCCAAGTTTGGGGTGTGAGGGTGCAAGGTGAGTATGTGTATGCGCTAAAAGATGGCGCAGTTTTACCCCGAATTTGCCTCATATTTTTATGTGGTTCCAAGGTACTAAACAACCTGGATTAGGTACAAGGTACCAAAGGTACTCCAACCTATTTTTTCTGGTAATAGGTTAAGAGTTGTAGTCACTAGTTTATGGTGCCTAGATTCTCAACTTCATGCACCAACGAGACCAGAAATAAGGCCAGAGGTTTGAGGCCCTTCAATGATTCAATAATAATAACCTGAAATAGCAGTCCCCAGCGATGAACAATAGAAACATACGATGCATTCAATCCAATATGCATGTAGTTCCGTATCTACGCACGAGGTAACTAGTTTCAACTAAATCTGAAAGGCGGAGGTTTGAACATTTTGTTTTGTCTCGTTTTCTTGCTTTTTTTTGTCTGGAAAGTCTAGGAACAGTGGTTATGTGCCATCAGCTAAGTTCATCTTACTTGAGATCTAGCATTCTTCGGGTGAACTTTCCAAGGCCATATTATTATATTACGAAGGAAAATAAGAAATCTGCTAGAGAATTTATCTGAGAACTTTCCAATGCAGAGAATATGCATCGAATCCTCCAATCATATCCTCTATCCTATAGTTTATTCACCTATTCTTGGAGGTTTTCCCAACAATAAGGTTGGCTCGTATTTTAACTTTTATTCATCGGGGCATATAATATCCCACTGTTTAACCATGAATAGGTTTACCCGATAATTATAATATCATTTTAAACCTCCTTTTCATTTGGTTTAGTATCCTTTTACTAGATCATACCTTATACCACATTTTACTTGTGACGGCGATATTCAGAAAATATCCCATCGCAAAAGAAAAATATTGATCAGATTGTATTATTGCCTATTCTGTGTAGTGTCCTTGAATTCATTTCATTAGATCAAATCCTGGTCTAGTCTGTAAGTAGTACAAGCGAGTGTTTGTCATGTATAATAGGACGCATATGGGATATATCTCAGTTAACCCACCCATAAACGAAATACATTTACCAACCTAGTAATTAACCAAAACATAGGCGGATTCTTGCTACATTTCGCCTATTTTCTATCGAGTTTTTGGACGAACTTGGTCATAACCATCACAAAGTATGTAGAATTCACTATTCCTTCTTCTGTCGGTAATAGAAGGGTTTATCATTTCTCATATCCATATGCATTAATACCGTTGGTAACAAATATAATCTGCCAAATATATTTGTACATTATTTTTAGAGTTCATGCAATTTTTTTTCTTGCCATGGTTTTTCTTGCAGAATAATCATGCCACCAATAGCTGCGAAAAGCTGACAGTCACCTTTCTTCCTAAGTTCCAAGTTGTTTGGCTGTTTCAGGTCCATTGCGGGGTAGGCGGTTTTATCGGGTGCCATGATAGTATATCAGATGACTTTATGCTTAAAATGATTCAAATCAGCTCATTATGAAAATATGAGCAGGAACATGGTTAGGGGAACTAGCTCAAACCAATGGCATTAGTATATCCCCACAAGGTTGGAAGATTGGCGCTGGTACATGCGACGGTTATTATTCAAAGAATACCTTCCCCACTATCCTGGTCGACTTTTACCTAATAGGTCCCATAAGCTGACAAAACAGGCACTTTTTTCTGGACTTTGTCATAGCTTCGTATATGATAGGATACGAAAGTCTTGCTTTAGAGATCAAGAGTTCCCTATAATTGCTGCAACTATAAGCGATGGAATGGGAACCACAACACCGACCAGAATGGCTGAATAAACTAGTCGGAGCTTTAACATTTCTTCCCGAGCAGCCGGAAGTCCGTAACCCAAATATCGAATCTGGAATGTCAAGATGAGTGAAACAGTTCAACGTTAGACCAATGATTTAGCACTCTATATGTCTAATGAAAAGAATGGAATTTAGTTTCTTGTTGTTAGATCTTTGGTAAAATGTCCGATCGTAAGTTAAAACATTCTTGTTAACCATTGCACATGGAGTGGAGTCAAAAGTGTTGGGTCAGAAAACTGAGCTAGCAAATGATTCTCTCCGACTTTCAAGATCAGCTTCAATGCTTGACACACATCCCCATAAAATACCTTTAATCCTTCAAGATTTTAAGCTTTTTAACATTAAAAATATGGAACGCATGGAATGATCTCACTAGCAAAAGGAAGTGGTAAATCTTATCCGAAACTTCCACCAACTTAACGTGACATACTGAGCAATCTAAGCGTTCAAATCATCTTCTATCACTATGATGAAAGGATTGAACCTGAGTTAATTGAAATCCCAGTATTCCAATAATAGAATAAACTTTGTGGTACAAACAAACAGTGTTGCGACCAACAATTGGACGTCCTAACAGTACCAATACCAAAGGACATGTGTTTCCATAGTTGTAGATTCTTCCTTAGTAGATACTGACACCAGAATAGCCATGCTTATTGTCTGATCATCAATCAATATATCTGATGGAGCAAAAGTGACTGAAATTCTGGACAAACTCCACACTTCTCCAGACGCCCCCATCACCATCCGTTTCGATCATGAGCTTATCCTCCCAAGATAATTCTAGTGTTGCTGATTTTATCGCCCATGGCACGTATCTTGAGCTTCCCAATGAGTCCAAATCTTAAATCAACATCAACACCTGTGAAGCGGAGGAGAGAGAACAGTGTTCAGGTTCAAGTGTCGATTTCCGAGATCAGGCTGTTCAATGGGCTTGAAGAGAAAGTTCCGAAGGTGTAGAAGAAAACACAAGGTACCTCAAGACCCACTTGTTACGCTCTTGTGATTTCTATTCTCGTTTGAAGGAGATAACCCTGTTTTACAGCCAATTGGTGCCGTAAATTGGCGACTTGTTTTTTTCGTTCCAGACTTAAGGCTAGGCTGCAACCAGCTCTTTGATTTTGGGCTGTTCTGGTTAGTGGTACCGTCTGATTACCGTAATTTGATACATGCTACTGTTGACTTCTGAGTTTCTCATTTCCAATCTGATCTCTATATTCTGTTTCTTAGTGCCATTTTTGGTGGTGTTTGGTTGCAAATGTTATCCTCCATTTCATGAAATGTGGCACATTAGGGGAGGAATCAACACGGACCTGGTAAAATCGCAATTCTAGACGATACAGTAGGTTTATGGCGTGATGGTGATACTCTACTTAGTCATTGGTCCGTTGGACTAGACATCGCCTGGTTGAAGATTACCATAGTAAAACTACACTTACATACTGTTCGATTTATATTGAGTATATTGTACAAATGACTTAGTATTGCTACTTTTGAGGGACGAAGCGGTTTGAATACAAGCAACAAGAAACGCAAAATGGGATGAATTAGAGGAGTGAGGCAACGAAAGTATCACCAGATTGCCAAGACCTTTTTGATTGCTGGCACACATTACTGGGTTTGATAGGGCTGGCAAAGGGGGTGATGAATTTACTTGATGAGAGCAAGGCTTTTTACCCGATCCCCCTAATTGGATTCAAGAGTTATAAAAATCAAGACATAATCTTTTGAGCTTCAAAACATGATTGTGGGAAATTCATGAGCCACTAATCACCCTTTCAAAAATCGAATCTGGTGTACACTTTATGATAGATCTATTTTGTATGATCTCACTTCCCAACCAATTGATTCCATTCACTTGATCCCTGATTCAACAACAACTGCTGCTATCGGCATTTTCTTCACTATTGTCCACAGTGATATCAATAGTTTCTGGCTTGTTTTTCCTATGCTCAGTTTCTTCACTGTTACTTCCAAACTCTGGTAAGCTTTGAGCGATCTTTTTGAACAACAACTTGACATTATGATTGGCCTTGGTGGAAGTTTCAATCCAGAACTTGGCTCCAACTTCCTTTTGTAATGCTTCAACATCTTCTAATGTCACTTGACGTTTCTCATTAGCTAAATCGGATTTATTACCCACCAATACCACAATTACATCATCACCACGTTCTAATTTGACATCTTTGATCCATTTATCCAAGTTATTGAAACTCTTCTTATTGGTTATATCATAACATACTACTGCAACATGACTATCACGAATATAGGATGGAATTAAACTTCTGAATCTTTCTTGTCCTGCGGTGTCCCACAATTGTAAACGAATGGTCTTATTATCTTCCAAATACATGGTTTTCAGCAAGAAATCAATACCAATAGTGGCTGCATACTGTTCATCGAATGTGTCGTACATAAAACGGGTAATTAATGAAGTTTTACCCACTTCTTGGTTAGTATTTTTTTTTCTGGTTGGATTATCTTGATGTTAAGAACTTACCACTTTGATCCCCGAGAAATACGATCTTGTATTTGCGCATGATATTGGTCTTATCCGACCCGGCACCACTCATTATGACGTATGATGTTTTTTAAGTTGGCTTCTGACTAGATCACATCGTTCGCTGTCACCCTACTTTGAAATTGAACCCGTCATCAAGGCACGTGACCCAAGTGGTGGTGGCACACATCAACTATGAAAGCCAGGAACCTTTATCAGTACCACCACTGGAACAAAACACATATACACCAAAATGGACGATTCCGAGCTTAACACTATCAGAGCAGCAAGACTTGCCGAGCTTCAAAAGAACACTCCAGGCACCGGATCCAGCGGTCCTTCCCACGGAAGTGGTGCTGGTACTGGACAAGATGATGCAAAACTTTCCATGCTTTCCAGACTTTTGGAACCAAGTGCCAGGGAACGTCTTAGTAGAGTGAGAATAGTCCGTCCAGACCGTGCCGAGCAAGTGGAAAAGTACATTGTTCAACTTTACTCTATGGGACAAGTCTCATCGAAGCTTACTGAGCAAGACATTGTGCAGATTTTGGATGGTTTGTCAAGAGACGAAAAGAAGCAAACCACCAGTAAGATTGTTTATAATAGAAGAGAAACCGTTGAAAGTGATGATGATGACTTTTTTGACTAATCTTCAAGCATTACGGGAGGAACAGTGATTGGTTTTGTGACTGTTGGATCAATCCACTGATCAAATGAGGATGTTTGATCCAAATGTCCAGTACTGACAATAGGCAACGATAAAGAAAAGTATCGAACCGCAATACTGCCTAATATATATATCCATTGTTTGTCTTGCCTGGTTTGATAGCATTACATTCAGGATCACGATCTCTATTGTTGTTTTGATAGGAGATACACAGACAGAACACAGAATAATCACACCAGCAAAACGAGCAATATTCATGGAGTTCTATCCCAATCAATTGGTGGACTTGTTTATAGTATATAATAGCTCAAGGAGCAGGTGATAAGCACCACTCGCCTTAATAAAGAACAATCGGACCACCCATGTTGATACAGTGTAAAACAATCCAATGGAACGAGGACTACAAGAGATGACCATATGTGAGGAAGTTCCAACCAAAGCAGAGAAGAGCAAGAGCATTAACAGGAGCGTGGTCGGAATGGGATTGTCTTTCATGACTATCACTGTTCATGACAACTATGCTTTTTCTTGTAAGCCTCCAGCTTAGCTCGCTCTAGACCATGACCATGACCAGATACATGGCTCGCCAAATAGCCAGTAAGCCAGTCGGCTCAGGGTCGCCCACTTGTACGAACTCTCTTGTCCTTTGCTTTGGCTACAAGTTGACAACTGATGATTTTGAATGCTAGTCCCAGAAATACCAGAAGAGTAGGCAGCTCACGAAGTTCTGGCCAATCACATTACTTCGCTTTTCTTTCTCCTCTCTCCAAACTGCTGATTATCCTAATGAACGCTGCATCACTAGCTTTGACCGTCTAGTCGTAGTGGTTACACTTCTTTCATAAGCTGCAAAAACTACCACTACCAAAATCTCCCCATCCGTCCAGCAGTTTTTCCACGGAACCATCCAGAGCAGTGTACGGAGTCAGCCGCATGACTCTGGACCCAATCCAACCTATTCGCTTCATGATTTCATGCAAAGTTGTCCAAAACCTAGCTTTGTTCTCATCTCATTCCAGCACATCCACAGTCTTCTCCGCACTTACTTCGTTTGTGCTTTTGTTTGTGTCGTCGCGTCTATGTTTCCTGCACATACCACTAGACAGTCCAGTTAACAACAATAACCATAAACACCATCAAAATAGTATCAACACTGACCGCCACTCATGTCTAACATTCAGGTGATAGTCCGGGCGAGGGGCCGGAACTCCCGCGAAGTGAGTGCCAAGTCTCCCATCGTGGTGGAACTTCCTGACGATACTTACTCATCTACTGATCCATACATCACCATCAATACAAGTTACAATAGTGCCAATTCAAGCGTTGCCTACACTAGCGGGTCCGGCAGCGGAGGCAGCTTTCACGAGAGAGTCTCCGGCGGTACCCACTCCAGAAGATCATCCGGTAATTCAGCCCTCAACCATTTCAATAACTTTAATAACTTCAAAACCTATAAAGTAGACCAGATATACGGATCACAAGCCGATCAAAGCTTGATATTCAGCAAGGTAGCATTACCTCTTTTTAACGATTTTATGCATGGGTTCAATGTCACTATCTTAGCATATGGTCAAACGGGAACCGGCAAAACTTACACAATGTGTGGAGATCAACAAGCCATCACATCCATTGGACCAAATGTTAAACCTGTCAAGGAAGCAGGAATAATACCTCGTATTCTTATTGAATTATTCCAAAAACTCCAAAAGGATGACTATGTGGTTAAATGCTCTTTCTTGGAGTTATATAATGAAGAATTACGTGATTTACTAGAAGATGAAACCAAACCAGCCAAATTAAGAATCTACGAAAATGTCAACAAAAAGCCAAATGCTAAAAGTGGAGTAATAATCCAAAATTTAAATGAAGAATATATCAATAGTTGTAATGATGGACTCAAAATATTGAACAAAGGGCTTAATAAAAGAAAAACTGCCAGTACAAAATTGAATGATGTATCCTCCAGATCACATACCATTTTCACCATAAATTTATACAGAAAAAGCACAGGGGAGCCTGTTAAAGGATCTAAAAGTCCAGAACCAGGCTCCGGTGAAGAGCTCTTCAAAATATCCAAAATGAACCTTGTGGATTTAGCAGGTTCCGAAAACATCAACCGTTCTGGTGCAGTAAATCAAAGAGCAAAAGAAGCTGGTCTGATTAATCAAAGTTTATTGACATTGGGAAGAGTTATAAATTGTTTGAGTGAAATATCCAATAACAATAACAATAACAGCAATAATCCAGTTGCATCCAATTCTCATATTCCATATCGTGAATCTAAATTAACCAGATTACTTCAAGATTCAATTGGTGGAAGCACAAAAACTACTCTTATAGCGAATATTTCCCCAGCTAAGATCAATATTGATGAAACGATATCAACATTGGAATATGCTAGTAAGGCCAAAAATATCAAAAATATTCCTCAAGTTGGACAGGAATCTGATTTAGTTATGAAAAAGGTATTGGTTAAGAATTTATCACAAGAAATTATCAAATTACTGAGTGATTTGATTGCAACCAGAAATAAAAATGGTATCTATATGAATGAAGATAACTACAATTTACTTAATGATGAAAATGAATCCTTTAAATCAAGTTTGAAAGAGTCCAGTCTAAGAATTGAAGCTTTGAGCTCAAAAATCAATCAAATAGAAGAAGATTCGAATCGAAAAGACATAGAAATAGCTGATTTGAAAACAAAAATATCCCTTTTAACTAATCAAAATATGGAATTAAAGTCAAATGTGAATATTTCTAAGCAACAATTATCAGAGAAGTCTGATCAAGTAAGCTCATTAAATGGTCATATCAACAAACTTAATGATAAATTTAATATCACTACCACCAAATTGACCACCATTATTTATGAGAACTTGAAGAAATCTATCTCATCTATAAATAAAATTATCAACTCCTTCGATAATGCCAAAAACTGTGATGATATTGTGAAAATTAATGACGAAATTGTGAAAAACGTAACAAAATTCAAAGATGAGATGTTTATGAAAATAGATGATGTTAATCAAAATGTTAATTCGTCATTTCTCAAAGACTTACCAAACTTTCTTGATAAATATAACGAGAGTTTCAATCAACTAAATGATATGATAGTTAATCTTAACTCTAATATTGTGGAAAATTTGAGCTCTTTAAGAGTTTCACATAGGACAATGAAAGATTATCTTCAGAATGAACATCTTCAACAAAGCCTGGAAGACTTAGTTAATGATTTTATCAAGAAAAAATTCATGAACGATATTAATAAACTCAACGAGCAAGTCTCAGACCAATTGTCCAAGTTTATACTGGATTCTCAAAAAAATTACCAATTATTGTTTGAAAAGTCTATCAATCAAGTATCTAAAGATTTGATAGATTCGGAAAGACAAACTTTGGATCTCCATCAAAATGACTGGAACATAAATACTGGTAGAGTAATCAAGTCTATTGAAACGAGTGTGAGATCAGCAGATGATTTGAAAATGAACAAAGAAAAGCTCAGTGAATTGAATCAAGAAACTTCAAACCAACTTAAAAGTTTAAATGAGAAAACAAGTCAGTCAATTTCTGAATTCAGCAAGTTTATTGAAGCTGATTCCGGCAATATATTGAGCAACAATTTACAAGCAAAGTTGTCTGAAATAAGTAAAGGCATTGCTAATAATGATACTAATATAAACAATACTTTACAAGGTATTAGTAAAAACTTACAAGAAATCAAGCAATTTGATCCTAAGAACCAGTTCAAAGTTTCCCCTTTGAAACTTGTTAGAAGTGCTTCCTTCCAAGATACTAGCAAATCTCAAATTCCTTCGCCAACGAAAGCAGTAAGATCGGTATCAAATATTTCACCAAGAAAAGGTGTGAGCAAGTCCAGTAATCAGGATAGTTTCAGAAGCAAAATTCCGCAATTGAATCGGATTGATAATAAAGAAAATGATGAACCTGAAATTAAAAGGAGAAGAATTGCAGAGGGAATGAACATTGACGTATAAAATGTATTATAGGCTATTTGTATTATTTGTCGCCTCACAGTAAGAAGCTGTGAACTAATCAGTAACGTTGAAGTCCAAACTATCAACCGATTTAATTTATAATAATCTTTAACAAGTTGTAGATGTAAAATAAGATATGGAATAGTTGCTGATAGTTCGATTATGGTGGTGTAGTTATTACGTAATATGTTACGTAAGCGTGGTATATTAATCTTTTTGTATAGTCCCCAGTTATAGGGGCAAAATAACGACAAGAGAATTGCTATTTTTATCTCCTAACTGTATTAGCTGATTTACTAACGAGACTTTTCAAATACGTAAGAGTCAATAAAGGTAAAATCTGCTCATCAGACCCTTCACGTCTTGGAGAGAATCCCTTCCGCAGATAATAATAAGGAGACTGTAGAGAGCTTGGAGTTACAGCCACACCACGTCTGCCTTCTCTGGTAGGGTAGTATTTTTCTTCTCAGTACATAACTGCCCCAATTTGCAAGCTCAATTTGATTCGGGTTGACTGGGTTTAGCCAGTATACACTACTTTCCACCCCTCCTTTTTCTCAGTAAGTACTCACGTGCGCACATGATCTTTAGGGTATCAGGACAACTGTCTACTCCCTAAACAGCACCAGTATCAGAGCCAAGACCGTTTAAGTATCTGGACGTAACCAGAGTCATCAATCATTCTCACACAGTCACTCGCCACGCCGGAAATAGGCCCCGATTTGTCCTAGATACCGAGTCTCATAGACCCAGAGGAACTGAGTGATCACCAAATCACCAAATAACCAAACCATACCACCAAATCAAGTGACGATAACGTTAACCGTGTTACCCGTGCTATCAGATATCCAGCAGCAGCGCTTGCATAGAATCTAATGATGCTAACGAAGTCTGTGGGATACTTCCTTGCATACTCTGCCATATCTTCTGGGCTCTTTGCCTGGTCGGTAGAAGACTCGTTACGCCATTCGCTTAACTTCAGCATATTCCTTATGGAGGTAACCGACGGTGTCAAATTCGGGATTCTTGTCAACTTTATTATCTTTTTATTTGTCACGATTGTCAAGCTTTTACAAGTGCTCCTCTTTGGAGAACTAAGAATCATGGAAAGAGAACATTTGATTGAAAAGTTGCCTCTGTTTTCGCTTGTATTATTCTTCAACCTTGCTACAAATGATAACAACATGTTACTCACCATCATCCTCATGGGATTCACCATTAGTAGCAAGTTCTTTCATGTGATCTTGATCGATAGGTTGGATTTCATCAGCATGAAGATATTGAATAATAATGCTTCATCCAACAAACAAATGATTATGGGATTTTTGACCAATTTCAACTTTTGGCTTAACTTGGTATTTATTATTTTGGACTTTGTTACTGCCAAGTTCTTGGTTTATGATATTTTTCAAGGGATTAATCTCGTTACATGTTTGGTTTTTGGATTCCAGTTTGCTGTCCTGGGTGTAGATGCTTTGACTTATTACAGCAAGATGCTCTTGAACATCTACGAATTAATGAACTATAGAGTATCAGAAGCCGACGAGGAAGATGACGAAGAAGAAGAAGAAGTGGGTGTCGGAGGAGAAACAACACAAAATGCAACCGGAACAGAATCAGAAACTGAAATACTTAATGAGATTGCAAACGAAGACGACGAAGATGAAGAAGAAAGGGTTTGGGAAAATAAACCTTATTTCAGTAAAGGTGTTGATTTAGCATCTGCATCATTAAAGGCCATCTCATACTTGTCGTTCATCTATTTATTGACATACCATTCAGAAATATCGCTTCCATTATCAATGCTTCAAGGTACTTACTCATCCATAATTCAAACCTATAAGGAACTCAAACAATTGTTAGCATTTATTGAGTCATCCAAGAGATTGGATAGCCAATTGAAGACTGCTACCAAAGAAGACTTAGAAAATTCAGACAACCTCTGTATCATTTGTCGTGAGGATATGTATGCTCCAGACGACTACGAGGGAAAGTTCAAGAAGCAATTGGCTTCTAGAAAACGTCCAAAGCAGTTGGTATGCTCTCATATTCTTCACATGGGATGTTTAAAAGAATGGTTGGAGAGATCCGATAGTTGTCCAATGTGCAGAAGAAAGGTTTTCGAAGCTCCAGATACCACTAGTGGAGCTCCAGTAGTTGCCACAACTGTCGAAAACAACAACAACAACAACAATAACAATAACATTCCTGCAAATGACGCTCCACCTTTCAATCATCCAGTGGAGGAGCTTGAAAGACGATTGGAAGAGTTTACCAACTTGATCAACCGTAGAGACCGTGTTGTTGTTGGTCCTCCAGAAGAAATAAGAGGGGAAGAAACAGGATCCACCGAATCGACGGTAGGTCCCCTGTCTTTTTATTCCCCTCAAGAGTTACAAGAAGTGGACTCTACAGGAACAAACCAAAGATGGGTCAGTGATAGCGAGGTGATTTCTGAGGAAACCAACTCTGAAACTGCGACAAGATCAAGAGGTGCTTACCAGACAATAAGGCTTCCTTCTACAGCCCTTTTACCTCCAAACTGGATCATTTTGCCTCTTACCAGGCTGACACCATATGAGCCTATCAATGTTTCATTGGGACAATCGAATGCCGAGTATGGTGTGAACTTCTCTACCATTAACGAGGGTCATTTAAGGGTAAAGAGAAAGGAACCTAACAGGGAACTCACGCTTATAAGACCATCCTAACTGTATGGAAGACTCATCAAATATTCACACTTAATGGATAAACTATCCTCTTCCCAAAATCATATCAACCGGTTACATGTTCACATCACTGAGATGATTACCATCAATCAAGTCCCATTTGATACCACTGGCATCCAACCATGTAACGAATTATGAACAGAACCAAGCCACCAGTTCATAAACACGATCCGATACACGAACCATGGTTCCTACTACTTGTTCATAGGAAACACCACCTATGCTGTTGTCTTGCCCATTATTCGCTTGGTCTTACAGTTCGTACCGATCATGCGCTCCTATAATACGTATATATATATATATATATCTATGTCGTAGACTCATTAATGAACTATATTATGCAACAGGTTACCTTTAATCTCAGTATAAATGTTAGAAGCTGTAGTGACACTGCTAGTGTCGATTAATTGTTAATGGTTAATTGGCGATTGGGTTTATATTGCTGGTGGTGTTTGGAGCTAGTCGAAATCGAAGTCCATTTCCATGCCGGTATTCGCGTCTAGTTGGTCTTGGTTGTCCTGATCATCTTGGTCCCGTGGTTGGGCGTCTTGGTAAACATCGTAGCCACTGTCCTGGTAAGCGTTACCTTCGTTGTCGTACTGAAGCTCTTCGTAGTTTTCTGGGTATGTCACTGGGACGGGCTTTAAGGTCTGTGGCTTGTAGCCATCGTCTTCTTCCTCTTCATCATCATTAGAGCCGTCTGATGCGTTATCATCCTCACTTGTTCCATCAGTATCATCATTTTTTGGAACCAACTGAATAACCTCTTCGCTTCCAGCCGCCTCCAACAAGAGGTTAATCTGGCGCTGGAGATCGTCCTTGGGGTAAACAAAACCGAGATCCTCACTCCGTACTAAATTGATATATACGGACTTCATGCTGGACCCGATGACGGTAGGTGAAACCTTCTTCCCTTCATTGTTGATCATGTCTATGCTTTCTAAAATATCACACATGGCCAATAAGAAGTAACAAACACCCTCAGAGTGGAACGGGGCCCCCAAGATAAGTTCCTCCAATTTCTCCCTGAGTTTCTGATATTCCTCGTTCATTAATAGCACCCATAAGTGGCTCACTGAGTACACAGGAGCATGCAATTTGGACCCACTCCGCCAAATGGGAGCAGCCAATTTCCGGGAAGTTCCCTTGTTAAATGCAGCGTTAAAGTTGGTGATGACGTAGTACGACAGGAGCCACTCGAAAAACCTTTCGTCCTTGTGGTGGCCCTTGTCCCTGTTCCTTCTTTGGCGAAGAATTTCGATTCCCATGGGCCAAATAGACCGGAGATCCACCACTGGAATCCGGATCAAAATACAGAATATTTTGTAGGCCAAATCCCAGTTCCGTCTGAGCATGTTGAGGTGTAAGAGGGTCTTGAGGTTTCCCACATGGTGACGAGGATAGTATTCCAGTGGTTGGTACGTTTCGTGCTGTATCACCTCGAGGCCATTGGCTTCAACGATCCAGTTCAGTTTGACCCACGATGGACTGGGATCAAATTGCTGGCTGTACCGTTCAAGGGTCTCCTGGGCTTCTAAGACCTCGGGTGTTGTTTCTTCTGGAACTTCGTCTATTTGTTCAATCACTTTTTCCGCTAATTCTGGGGCTGTTAGACTGGGATTCTGTTGCTTTAAGTTCTCGTTGATATTGTTGATCTGGTGCCATATTTCATAGGTCTCTTCGGGTTTTGGCTTTTGTGCTAGTTCTTGTTGGATCACCGTGAGTGCCTTGTCTTTGTTGCTCTTCAAGATCTTCCGTTGCTTCTTTGTAAGCGTCTTTAACTTGCATATTTCCTGGTACTTCTTGTTGACCTTGTAGCGCAGCATGAGCCGTTCGAGCTTCTTGACATTTCCCTCCTTGAACTGGAACGGGAACGTAATATCTTCGAACATTTCAGCAACGGACTCCGGACCGACTGGATTGTTGAGCGCTCTTTTGGGGCGTTTTGGCTGTTACTGGTGATGTTTAGGTTACATCTGTGATGATCTGAAATCACGTGGTAGGTCACGTGGTATATAGCTATGTGAGCTAAACCTCTTCAATTATGTTAAATTGCAGTCTACATTTGCCGGCATTGCCACGTACCGTTCGAGGTATCATTTCCGTCATTCTAACCCTATATTTGACTATATACATTGAGATATACGGTTATTGGGGAGCCGTTTCTTAATGGTGATCTGATCTGATTCACATTATATTTCAAAAAGAAACCTCCACCCTTTTCTTCTTTTTTTTTCTTTGAATTTCTTCGTGTGTTTGTTAAGTAGTCCTTGTAGTTAGCCTAGGCGTCGTTTTTTTATTTTTCATTTTTAAAACATACCTGGCATACCACCCATACCACCCATACCGGCTGGTGGAGCTGGTGGAGCAGCACCCTTTGGTTCTGGAGCATCAACAATAGCACATTCAGTAGTAGCTAATAAGGAAGCAACACCACTGGCATCAACTAAACCGTTCTTGACAACCTTGAATGGATCAATGATACCGGCAGCGATCATATCAGTGAATTCACCCTTGGCAGAATCGTAACCTCTGTTGAATTCTGGTTCATCGTAAATCTTACCAACAATAACGGAACCTTCTTCACCAGCGTTTTCAATGATTCTTCTACCTGGTTTAGAGATAGCAGATCTGATGATTTCAACACCTAAGGTTTGGTCGAAGTTTTCAGTCTTAGCCTTAACTTCATCCAAGATTCTAGAAGCCTTGATTAAAGCAGTACCACCACCTGGTAAAATACCTTCTTGAACAGCAGCTCTGGTAGCGTTCAAAGCATCATCGTAACGGTCCTTCTTTTCACCAACTTCGACTTCAGAGGAACCACCGACCTTAATGACGGCAACACCACCAGATAACTTGGCTAATCTTTCTTGTAATTTTTCCTTTTCATATTCAGTGGTGATTGGGTCGGCGATAACGGTTCTGATTTGTTCACATCTAGAAAGGATGTTATCCTTAGAACCTTCCCCGTTTAAGACAACGGTATCTTCCTTGGAGATGGTAATAGAACCAGCAGAACCTAACAAGTCAATGGTAGCATTTTCTGGCTTCAAGTCTAATTCTTCAGTGAAAACGGTACCACCAGTAAGAATAGCAATATCACCTAAGGTGTTCTTTCTGTTATCACCAAAACCTGGGGCCTTAACAGCACAAACTTGGACTTGACCTCTCAACTTGTTCAAGATACAAGCAGCCAAAGCTTCACCATCAATATCTTCAGCAAGAATTAATAATGGTCTTCTACTTTGGTTGGATAATTCCAAAGATGGTAAAATGTCTTGGATAGAAGAGATCTTCTTTTCAGACAATAAAACCAATGGGTTTTCAAATTCAACCTTACCACTCTTGGTGTTGGTAATGAAGTAAGGAGAAATGAAACCACGATCAAATCTCATACCTTCAGTAACTTCCAATTCATCTTCTAAGGTCTTACCTTCCTTGACAGTGATAACACCTTCCTTACCAACCTTTTCCATGGCAGAAGCTAATAAATTACCAATGTGCTTGTCACCGTTGGCGGAAATGGTAGCAACTTGAGCAATTTCTTCAGAAGTAGTGATTTCCTTCTTGTTTTGTTGTAAAAAGTTGACAACAGCTTCAACGGCAGCTTGAGAACCTCTTCTCAAGTCCATTGGGTTACAACCAGCAGCAACATTCTTAACAGATTCAGTGAAAATAGATCTACCAAGAACAGTGGCGGAAGTAGTACCATCACCAGCACTTTCGTTGGTCTTGGAAGCAACTTCTTGCAACAACTTGGCACCCAAGTCTTCGAACTTGTCGGCCAAAGTGATGGATCTGGCAACAGTAACACCATCCTTGGTGATCTTTGGAGATCCGAATGGTTGTTCAATTAAAACATTACGACCTTTTGGACCCAAAGTGACAGAAACAGCGTCAGCCAAGGTGTTGACACCCTTCAAGAGGGCGGCTCTACCTTCGACACCGAACTTCAATTCTTTGTGGGAGATGTTACGGATAAAGGATCTGTTGATGGATTGACGGGTGGTTCTCAACATTGTGGATATGGGGCAAATACACGGAACTGGGGTTGGTTTTATAGTGAGGGATTGTGGTGGAAAAATTTTCCAGAACATTCGGCGTCACGTGGTTGGGTGCAAAAAATTAGAGGTGGGAGGTGTAGGGAGAGTCTGGAGTGGTGGAGGTGGCAGTATGGGTTTTAGGAGTTAGTGGAGAGCGGAGCTGGTGGTGGCTAAGTGGAGTGGGTCTTTTTCCGGTGGAATTCGGTGAAGTTTTGGCGTTTTTGCTGGAGTTACTGTTGTGGTTACTGTTGTGGTTGAGTAGATTTATCGACGGGACGCGACCCTGGATCGGGCCCAAAGAAGCTGAAAAATCGCCTTTTGCGTTACGGATATGGACCGTACGGTTTAATTTGATGTTGACCTTTGCTAATTGCGCCGATTGCGCCAATGGGTGTTTCGAACGGAGTATTTGATGTACCTGGTGGCTAGGTATGGGTGTCTTGCCAATGCGAAAACGTGTAGATCGCCGAAACCTGGAGTTGGGTTTGTGACAGTTTCAGTCCGAGACCAATAGAAGCGAAGTAGGGCCTGTACTATCAAGATATATATCGAAAAATGTCATATCTAGACACCTAAAACTTATCAATAATTTAATACTCAGATTTGATACTGACTCAAAATATAAATACTTTTTTATTTGAGGTAGATGCTATAGATAATGGTAATAACTAATAACATTGATAGTTAATATTTCAAAGATTCTCAGTCCGCGTGTGTTATGTCTCTACAGAGCATTTAATCTGAGCTAATCATACCGGGGTGTCTAAATGAGGTTCCTTCTTACAATGATGATTTTGTTTGGTCGAACAGGGAGTTTAATGAGTGGCTTTCAAGCTGAATGGGACTCGCTCGCTATGGGAACGATTCCGGAGCTATAAGACATAATACTGGTAAAGACCGAGCAGTTTTTCTTTCAAATTTCTATTTTTATAGTAATAGAAGTGACTATGGGCGACATCTGATTTGATCTGATCTCTTTGCAATATACAATGGTTTATCGTGATTATACTGTACAGTGTATCGTCATATGGATATATCAGAAAGACACTAAAGACAAAGACGGATGCAATACTCAGCATTGTAGCTTTCTACCATATTTCTGTTTCTTAGCGACACATCAGAGCATATCTAGTCATGACTCTGTCCGATTATGTGTGTTTTCTCCAGCATATATTTATTACTTATTAATTGGTCTATCACTGTACCATATTGTTATCACCTGAACGTCTCTATCATTTCCTCCTTACTACCCCATTTATCCATCCTAGCCATCAATCTGCCTGCCAGACCTTCAACTACCCACCGACTTGACCAAATCTGTTTTTATGGACTAAACACAAAAACAATTTTTTGCACCCATACCTCAATCGCAGTACATACCGAACTAGTCCAAACCTATTATCTTTTACCAATCAGTAAAACTTGCTATTGCACTAGCTATGGAAGCTATACAAATTCCCCACTCGCAACTTACCCCTTTCGGGCTGTTCTCTGGGTCAGATATCACCATGAAAAGCTCAAGCTTGCCTCCAGCAAGCCGCCATATTAACTATCTGAACTCTGGTTTATTTCCCTTTTCACATCCTTCTCAAGATGTCTCCATGCTAGACTCAGCTATGGGTGAAACCCTGCTGGATGTGAAGCATGGTGTTGATGGGAGTAACTCTCAAGATTCGGGTAAGAGTCAGAAAGGCTTTGAGTACAATTTTCCCACTCTGGCCTCGAGTATGGACAACTTGATTTCAGTAGGGATGGCTCATAGTGCTTATAGACAGATGGCATATGAGAATGAAGCAGAGCAGCAGACAACAGGGGGGCTTGCTGCAGACGATACTTATAGTCCACAAGATGACTTTTGGCCTACGAAATATTCTTCAAGAGACACCGCTTTGATGTTGGAGTTAATATCTGCAAATGAGACAAAGTCTGCGAATACAACCATTGAAAGAATGAAACAGGAGATGGCAGGGCCTGAACCAGAACCAGCAAGCGATGTTCTGGTAGCCAATGAAATAAATGAAGCATCGCTGCAGTCTTGTCAAGGTAGTGAAGATCAATCGCCAACGATACTAGACCTGGGTGCAAAAAATTACGCATCCTATCAAGCAGAGACAGACACAGAAGTATCATTTCCAGATGAGCCTGGTAGTCCTAATTTCAGCCCGCTTTTACCCTCTGAAGGAGATTCTTGTGTTTCGAAGTTTAAAATTGTGGCCTTATCTAAAACTAACGAAGAATTTGAATAATCTGAAAAAAATGCAGAATTGTGTAATAATGGACCCCATACAAGCACCTACGGAGGCAGCACCGTTTTCAAAGGATACCAGCAGTGAACCTGGAAGTATAGCAAACCACTGTACTGCTTCTAGTGGAAGTCTGAACTATTCTATTGCCTCGAGGCCAACGTTGGACGTGTATCCTCACCTAACCACTTACCAGATTGCATGGAAAATCCACAATATAGCCAGGAACAAGCACCCCACAGGGTTCCAGCAAAAGCTATATGATCTACGTCCCCATACGTACTACAACACCCCAAGAGTAAGGCCAGATATCACTATACCACGCACAAAGTATACCCGTCCCAATCTCATGGAAGAAATGGAGTGTCATCCAGTGATAAGGTACGAGAAACCCCAGATTTGAGCTGCAGTATCCCTACCAGACAGAGTTCTTCGGGTACACAGTTGACCCTACCAGCCAAGAGCCCATCAAGAGCACCAGATGTGGGTTGTGCCCCTACTGCGAGAGTATCCGATTCTTCAACATCAGGAACTCTTCATATGGCCAGCACTTGGCCCACTACCACGGAATACTCCCCGACAACTACATAGTCCCTGATCCGCTACTTCCCCTGGTTTACAAAATCCCCAGAGTCGACCCCAAAAACACCAGCAGAACCTCTGAGATCCAGTACTATATCAAGCCAGGAGTGTTCTGGCCCACTTGCTATGAGTGTATTGAGGCAGACGGTACCAGTGTCACCAAGGACCGTGGGTTGACGAAGTACTTAAGGCACTTTAGGGACATACACACAAAAGTTCTGAAGGTTCTGTATTTCAGGAATGTTAATCTTAGGGTGATACAGGGCAAGTAGGAGGAGCCTGGGGTACGGTACGGCTGTTTCAAGTGGAGTGGAGTGGTCAGACCATCCATTTTTCAGGATTTTACATTCATCAATTCAGGTTATCAATGCCAATAACGGGGTGAAGAAGTTGAATTGGTAGAGCTTGGAGATGCGGCATTTTTTAGACAGTTAATATGATGGTCTGTGGGTTTGTTTCTTTTTTCGATGGTCCAAATGGTCCAAGTGGTATTCTTGTGGTAAGGTAGGCAGCTTAGGGTTCTATATAATGTGATTAACGATTTTGATGTAACATCGTACACAATTCTTCATGTACATTCCTATCAGATGCGTTGACAGGCTAGTAGCTGTGCAGGTAGTCCAAATGTACATTAGCCCTTGGTAATCACGGCGTTCGGCATGAAGTCCGAAAATTTCTGATTCCTATTTACTCTGTATATAGTAATTATACATCAGAGTTCTATAATTAGCCCTTACATGAAGTTATAGCGTCCGGATTAACCCCACCATTTATGACACCATGACAGAAGAAGTAGTATTATTGGTTATAGGGGGTTTGGGATGTTGGCACTTGGGGGTCGACGTCATAGTGCTGATACTCGTTTGACTTGTTTTGTCTAGAACATTTCAGCGTTTTGGTTTTTGTGGTTGGTCTCCTATTATCAAAGCACTTGAGTCTCAGCCGCTTGGTACGATGTACGAAATTTATCAGCACTGGACGTAATGCAACAGTTGTTCCTTGCATCGGTGCAGCTACTAGTTGTGAGTGTTTGTGATGGACAAACTGGTCCAGAGAATGCTATTATAATGATAGTGTGGGGACAGACCTGGAGTAAGTGGTGTTAGCCAGTTTCGCATACTAGTCTTTTTTTGGTCATCATATTGATTAGATAGTAATGCAGCATTATTGAGAGATTTCTAGAGGCATTTGACTTGTAGTTCTTGGAAAGTATAGATTTAAGGCTAGTGAGGGTTCTTCTCTTATTGGTTCGGGGTAATAGTATAATTATGGATCACTGTACAGATACGGTTGATGTCATACGACATACCAGTTGGATTGATTGCAATAGGCGCTAAATGCATTTAAATTTGTGCATCAAACAGCACAATAAAAGATACTGATTGGAAGTCAGTACAGAGTACATACATTTCTAATATGTATATGAATGAAATGAATGAAACTTGAGTATTTTTTTACAATCTCAAATCCAGACCCACATCAACACAACTTGAAACTGCTTATACGGCTGTTAATATGATAACTACGTTTTGAAACCTTTCGATTTTGAATCAAAGATCTTGCATATAGAAATATTTCTTAAGAACCGACACTTTTGTACGCTTATTGGTTTGTTCCTTTGATTACTAGATGCTTCTGTTTGCAATGAGCCCCGCGCGACTTGACGTAAATTATAAAATATAACTTGCCAAGACTTTCTTATTCACAGTGATGCTGCAACCCACTAAGCCCCAAGATTTAGCCCCATAAGATTCAGCCTCATCAGCCCCACCCTCCATGCCCCACCATCCAAGGCCCATCAGCCTCATCTATACTTTAGATAATAATCGAAGCCTCATCAAGATCAATCAACAAATAGCACGGCTGAATCTAGAAAAAGCCAGAAATAGATTATGAGGAGACGAGCCAGGAACTTCGAATTTATCGTCTCCGATTTTTTCACTGATTTTTCACTTTTGTGAAAAATCCTTCTCCTTTTTGCACCCATCACCACCAACAACTTGCTCTTAGAATCGCTAGACTTTTAGAAGATTAAACAAGACCAACAAAAATTAGACCAATAGCGCAACTTCAATAACGTAACACCAGCAGTATGCATCACTTAATCACTTTTATGGTTCTAGAACCATTTCGTTCTATTTTACAGCTACTTTTCATTAAGATGAGATATCCAAATAGTCTTAGCAATGAATTGTAATTGGAAAGACTACCATTTGACTTACATCTAGGCATTAATAATTATTGCATGTAATCTAAAATATCCTATATACCTTAGTCGAAATGAAGATGTTGTGGCCAGCAAATAAAAACAATCGTTGGAAGATCACCATAAAACTCAAGTTCAACCTAACGTTGATCACTTTCTAAATTATAGCCTGGAAATAGGCATTTGTAATTGTTATTGTTGTAGTTGATTTAGTTGAAGAAACTGAAGTCTGACACGACGACCAGCAGCTTCTTATGGGCAAGATCCTTACTTGCTCTGGATGAGTCTTCTTATCATTGAGGAGTTGTAAATATACTTGTCACCCTCGTCGTCAGGCTCGTCGTCAAACTCTTTGCCCTCCAAGTGCTTCAGCTCTTCCATCAATGGACGGATACAGAGCCAGCCGGTTTCGGTTCTGAAGTGACGTGACAAAGCATCAGATCTGGCAAACTTCTTGCCACAACCCCATTTCGTCACCCCGTCCTTCAAGTAGCCTTCGCACTTAAAGTTCTTGACACCTTCATGGAGAAGTTCGTGGCGCTTCTTGTCATGAGAACGGGCAAAACGCTTTGGACATTTTGCACATTGGAAAGGCTTTTCTGAAAAGTGAATCTTCATGTGGGACTTGAGGTTGTATTGTTTTTGAAACATCTTGTGGCATACTTGACAAGCAAAGGTAGCAGCCTTTGGATCCGAAGATACTTCGCTCACAGATTTGGCCTTTCTTCTCTTTCTCTTGAGAGAAGGAGAAATGGTGTATGACACAAGAGAGGAGTAATCTATAGGAGCGTTTCTCGACGGATATGGATCATGAGGGCTGCTTGGCTGCTTAGCAGACACTACAGGCGCCTGCGCTTGTGCTGTGGAAGGGGTTGTCCCATTACCAGCGTATGACATGGGTGGGGGAAGTGATTGCGACGAAGCAATGTAATTAGGGTACTGGTACGAAAGTGACGAGTAGGATTGTGGGTATGAGTTTGCAGCACTCACGTTATTGGTTGGGGAAGATGTGTTGAAGTATGTCACCATCCTTGACTGGTTATTGGCAACACCAGAAGTAGCAGCGGCAGTAGCAGCAGCAACAGCATTGGCACTAGCACCCGAATTGCCAAAGGAGCCGTTATTGGTATTGATATTGGTATTGATATTGGTATTGATATTGGTACTGGAACCTAAAGTGCTATTACCAGGGTTGTTACCGTTTGTCGTCCCAAAGTATGTGTAAGTATAGTCGTTTGGGAGACCATACTGGTATTGGCCTTGGACATCCCTGGATTTGGATTGGCCAGGAACATAGATGGCTGGAAGCTTGGAGTCCAAGTATTGGTAAGGATTCGAAGGTGACCCAGCGTAGTATTCTGGGTAAGGGTTAGACATTGTGAGAGGGATGATTCTTACGACAACCAATGGGAATAGAAACAGACTATGAAACTTTGAAGGTCAGTCAACTTTGTTTTAGTTCATTCAACACAATTGTGCAGATCTAATATGATCTTTATTAGACTATGTTTAGAAAGTCTAGAACAAGAAATTAATAAGTGATGATGGAAGTGAATTGTGACTGGGGATAAACTAATTCAATTTTGGTAAATTTTGAACGGGGTTGCCGATGTATATATACACTTATACTGGAGCTTTAAAAATAACCATTGAACTCAAAATTTGGGTATGTGAAATCTGTCAATCACCGTGTGATATCTGTATTCCCCCTCCTAACAAGGTTTAGGTACGACGCAGAAAAACGATAGTGTACATAGAAAATTATTACAGGACAATACGTGAAAAGAATAATCCTAAGCCACAGCCAGTTTATTTTTATCACCGACAAGAGGGGTGAGGCTGACTGGAGTATATACCCAGAAAAACGTGGGTTAAAGGCTTGCACTGAGGTAATGATAAGTTTAGGGATGCATGAGATGAAATGCCCTCACGAATAAATAAGTGCTCATGTTGTTTACTCAAAGTGTCTCGGATAACCCTGAGAGTTGTTTTGGCCATCACATGCCTTCAAGGATTAATTTGCGCAAAAATTACATACATTACACATATTTTTGAGAGATTTAATAGCTTTCTTTTTTTTTTTTTTTTTTTTTTTCCACCGTAGTGGGCCACACTAGATGTGGGAATACGCTATTTTCGCCAAAAAAATGCACGATGCACTAAACTTATCATAGACCTAGAATCGCAATGGTGCATTTTAATTGGTTGGCGGTACTTTCACCCGTCGGTTCCGACTCTGTTTACTCCTCTTTAAAACCGCTGACCATACAGCCGAGACCCAAGGATGTCGACGGCCCCAGGATGGTTCAGTAGGACTCTATCAAACTCGATTCTTATCATTATCAGACAAAGAGAAGGCGCATCAAACGGTTGTACGTCTGCAGCTGGGCCCTGTGCTCATTTAGCGAACGAAAGCAGATTGGGGCGTCATGGCAGCTCCATTTGTTATTGTTAGATCCTTGTCCTGCTTCAAATATCTTGGCAAAAAGGGCCCTCACGTGACTATCCATGCTTCAGTGGGGAAAATTGCAGGATCAGACGCACAGAATCTTATTTGCGCCAGCCTGGATTTGACTGGGTGGTGGCAGCAAGCGTGCAATAAATCTATCAACTAAAATGATTTCGATCCGACACTCGGCACGCTGCACAAATACCGAAGCGCAATTTCGATTGAACAACAATAACCGTAACTGTATCGAAGGGTCATACCATAATTATCATCAAGCCTGTTATTGTTCATCAACAGTCTTTAAGCCGGCGGGAAAGCCTTCAGGAAGGCAAAAAATTTTGTGTTATCGTATAACATTATAATTGTATAATCAAACAGCCTTGAAATACTAAAAGGATGTTTTACAATTTGTCAATCGATTGCAAAAAAGCGACCACGAGTTGTGAGATAACCCGTATTAGTATTTGGTGCTATTGGAATAGGTGAAACAAAGAATTACGATAGTCTAGAAACTGACCATGTGATTGACTGATGCAATTCGGCTTTAATGGATCAATTGCAAAAAAAAATAGTTCCAAAATTTTTGGCCATTGTAATCGGTTAGTTGATTGCAATAGTCGTCATGAAGATATCAAAAATGAGGTAGTCATCGGTTTCATAGTTACAATGGTTGTGGATATTGGAGAGTTCAGAGAACATGATAATCAGATTGCTGCAGATGATAATGGTTTTGGCATGGACTTGTAGTGCGCAATAGCCCTAATCAATCCGAGTAATCACACTAATTTAGCCCTAACCTCGTATCCAGCGGCCAGCTGGATCATCGGTATTTATCTAGTTCCGAAATTTCAACCTGACATAAACACAAAAGGGACTGATTGCAATCGTACTTAGAAGGAGACTTAAAATTTCACCACAATTTCCTTTTGCATTATCTGAAATACAATTTACACACTGCACACCAGTTTGCAGGGGTACCGAAGGGGTAGACTCTATTACTTAGATCTCAGACTTGAAAAATCTATCAAACTAATCCCATCTCTCAGCCCGCAATTGGCTTAATAAAGTTCTGTATTCCAGCTAAAACATCCATACTTCGGCCAATTTCAACGATCATAGTGCATAAAAGTTTTAGGTTGTTGTGGCTCATAGAGTAAGCTGGGTTCGTATGCAACAAAGCCTATCATTTGACACCATGATGCATATTAACAATGCATCGTGTTTAAAATTCAGGCTGAAATAGTGGGGCTTCTTTCTACACATGCCAAGAGGATATAACCTTCCCTGCTTGGACCCACGTGATATTCAAGAATACCAGTCTACGGGAGTTTCGGATTTTTCACCGGATCTTGTTCGGATCAAAATCCTGGCTCAACCTTTTGACAATAGTGGGTATGATACAATATCAATATTGGCCAGGGATTGCGATTACGGATTTGTAGCACGACCAGAAAACTCCAGCATAAACCATGTGAATAATGAGCAAAAATTATCAGCATAAATTGACCAATTGGTTTTTGTTTTCTCTATCTTTTTCGGAAGAACAATGCCCTAAGACTGTGATAATACGTTTGATTTTCTTTTTTTTTTTTTTTTTTTTTGATGGATAGAGTAACTTCGTAAGTGATTTCAATCATATCAACCAAACAGGTGTGAGCCAATTGAGGTGATCATTCGATCTTGAGTTGCAATTTGAATTTATTTTTGAATAGTTCTGGACTCACGACTTCATTCTTTTGGCATGGATACGAAAGAATATATCTTTCGGAAGACAGTGGAACCGTCCGTTCCATGACTCGTCATAAATTCCGTTTGTGTCCTGAGAACTTCAAGGGATCTTGAAATGACAGGGGAATTTGGGAAGCACAAGTGTACTACCTATTACCTCCCTAGGACTCCAAAACAACCTGGTTTAGTAGATTCGTGTCGAAGCTAGAGAAGATTATGGTAATAAAATTCTAATTGACATTGAAAAACCGTTCTCTAGAATAGTATGTTTACAAAGAAATAAGTTCGGAACAAAACAAAGTTAATGATGTTTACATCCAATAGTAGCAGCTTGAACCCTAATTTAAATATTAGAAGAGAAATATCGTAAGAATTGAACATATTGCTCGATTAATCAGCCAGATTGCCATGTTGGAGTTACTATATTGCCATTTTGATAAGAACAACAACGCCCGGATAAAAAGCTACACAGCAACTTTGAATTAATTGTACTTCTGTACTTTTGTTCTGGAAATGGCCTTGTATAGCCCAAACCTAATATTAATTCTACCCCTGCTATGGATGACTCAAACATCTCGTTCTTGCTGTGACATATTTCGAACAAACAGATGCGAATAAGGACTGGAGGTAGAGGCTCGGTAACTTGCTGGTATCTACTGACAAATATCTTGTTCAGCCTCGATATTCACACCAATTTAGCCTCGTTGGTACAATTGGGGTGCCTGTAAAGATAACAATTTTGCAACCATCTGGACTCCACTGCAAGATTCGGAATTAACGGCACCAAAAGCTAATAACTGGGCTGGTCGTGCTGAGGCTAAGTCCGTAGGGCGGAAACGACCTTCCAGTATTTCCGAACCACGGATTGGGGTTTGACCTTCGGAGTTCCCAACTGCTAGGGATAGTCTTGCGTGCTTGAGTAGAATCACTGGACAAAATTAAGCTTAAGAAGCTTTAAACGTAACACAAAGGCACGGCCAAGCCTGCTAAGTGAGGGTTGTAAGTCACGTGAGCAATTCCAGTAGCATCTACAGCACAACTAAGCGCATGGATTCGTAGGTGCATACAAAAGATCCAATAATTACGGGAGTCTCTGATGCGGCTGTACATATAAGACTCGGTTCTCTTCTCGATGTAGTCAGTTCCCATCTTCTAAAAGTATCTAGCAAGCACCAGAACCGAGCTTTTTGGAGTGCAATTGATCGAGATAGTCTAGATTTCTGTTGCACAACTCCACATTTGCCAGCATTGCAGATCACCAACGGTTTGGGAAATTATTAAACCATGGATCTAGAGAAAGTAGGCTCAGTCCAGACACTCTCGTCTTCCGATATCCATTCTAAGGATTCCTCGTATGACGAAGCATTTAGGTTTGTGGTCGAAAAGGGAACATCTCCTCTGGAACCAGTAGACGCTGGTAAAGTTACCAGAAAGTTGGATTTGCATATTATGACGTTGCTCTGTGGGATATACTTTCTTCAGTTTTTGGATAAGTCGCTTCTTAACTATGCTGCTGCCATGGGTATAAAGACGCATTTGGTGGGTAACCAGTTCGCCAACTTGTCCACCATCTTCTATGCAGCATATATCTTTGGAGAGCCGATAGTTGCATCAATGTTGCAAATTTTTCCACTCTCCAAGACCTTGGGACTCTTTATCGTGTGCTGGGGAGTGGTAGTATCGTGCCATGCTGCCTGTAAGACCTATGCCTCACTTATGGTGGTCCGTACTCTTCTTGGTCTTTTTGAAGCTTCTTCTGCAGTTGCGTTGATCGTCATCAGTGGCATGTACTATACCAAGTCGCAACAAGCTACCAGAATGGGTGTGTGGTCAGTCATGGCTGGTACTGCCACTATAGTGGGTAGTTTGCTCTCCTTTGGATTCCAGCATGTTCATACTACTCGCTTGCAATCATGGCAGATATTGTTCCTTTTCATGGGAATTATCACCGCATTATTCGGGGCCTTTGTCGCTTTCTTCTTGCCTAATAATGTCACTGAAGCACACTTCTTGACCCAAGAAGAAAAGGCTTGGGTGTTGGGAAATGTCCGGGTTAATCAAACTGGTACAATTAGCAAAAAATTCAAAAAGGACCATATTATGGAGTTGTTGTTTAAAGATAAATTGACCTGGCCTTTTTTCTTTTTGACTCTAGTTTCGCAAATCGTCACTGGATCTGTTGGTACCTTTAGTGTTACAGTGACACTTTCTTTTGGTTTCGATTCGTATGAATCTGCTCTACTTCAAATACCAATTGGTGTGTTGATTATAATAATTATAATTACTGCAACTCAATTAGTCTCACACTTTGGTCATATTACTTATATTACTGTGTCCATGTTTATTCCTACTATTGTCGGTGCTATAATGCTCTTGTCTACCAATTACCACACCAACAGAATGGCAAACTTGTTTGGTCTCTATTTGTTGTACAGTGGCTCTTCAGCCATCACCTTGATCTATGCCTGGATCAGTGCTAACACTGCTGGAACCACCAAAAAATTCTTTAGAAGTGCTATGACCATGATTGCGTTTTCTATCGGGTGCATTATTGGGCCACAACTCTTCCAAGCCAACTCAGCTCCAGACTACAGACCTGCTAAAATTACGATTCTAGTTACACAAGCTGCTTGTATCCCATTAACACTTCTAGTGGGGTACATAGCCAGCAAGGAAAATCAAAAGAGAGACAAAGAAGTGGTTGCAATGCCAGAAAACCACGAGTTTTTGGACTTGACTGATATACAGAACCCTGCTTTCCGGTACCTGTACTAGTGCCTAAGTTCTACATACAACTCCCACTGTAAATAGGAACCATACCTAATATACTAATCTGCGTATTCATCCAGCTTGTAAGCTCCACCACGCTAGACGTAGCTTATCGAGCACAAACATAGGCAAATATGGTGCTATGTATTTTTTGTTCTGTATGCTTGTTTTGTATGCTTGTTGGTTACTCTGCTAATGGTTGCGAAAAATTATATAAATTGGAACAAAATGTCTTACAACAAAGCTAACCACTATGCAACTTTCCATTATCTTACTAGCCTTACCCTGTGTGCTTTCTGGAGTCGTTCGTCCAGGGTTCCAGTCGGTGAAGCCAAACGTTCTCAAACAGTCAATCCTTGATACGCAACATGAGATTCCGGAGATTGATAATGTTAGTCTACTTACGCCAGAATATCTAGCGAAAAACCATATCATCCGAGTCACTAGCCCACCTTCGATGGTGATGAATAATGATATAGCAGCTCGATTTATGGATGATTCCTACACCCCTAGTGCAGACCTGAATGGTACCGTTACTCCTCCTGACCCCACCGAGTTCACCCAGATCGATTTTTCAGAAGCAGAGTATGGAGACATCGTGGCCAATTGGATTCCGCTAGGCCCTATACGCAAGAACGAGGCTAGTGACACTGCTACATATATGCAATCGTGGTCTATGGGGCTTGCTGTCGCAAACGGCCATGCCATCAGCCCCAGTTTCTCGATGTACTTGAATCTCGCTGCGAAGTACACCCGAGAAATCAGTTATGGGAACTCCAATGGTGGTTCCATTAGCTGTGACATTCCAGCCGGAGGATACTTGCAGTTCCAAGTCAAAGCCTCTTCCATCAAGGTGAGAGGCCTCAAGCGGAGGCTACTCAGAGTGGTCAAGAAATATACAGGAGCCAAGCTTATTATGGGAAAGTTTATAGGGCTACATCCAGGATTTTTACCAGCCAACAAGAATGTGCAAACTGCTTGTGTGACGGACCCCAAATATTTTATTGAAGAGTAAAACAATATGGAACATTTGTCACCTGAGACTTCCAAAAAACATCTCACCCATGAAAAAGAAACCAACCAATAGCTCATCTCCATGATGTAATGTTTGGGAGTGTATAGTACGGGACAAGAGAAGGCTTTTACCTTTGGATGGAATGTGACAAATAATAAATGGCACAATTCTTGAAGCTGGGAAGAATCGAAGCCCTTTATTGTTACTTGAAAACCTTATAACATAATAATAAATAATAATATTTTCAATTATTGGACCGTATATTCTTTGTAAGGTAAAGATCACCAAAAGTCCTCTGAAGAAACTATTAGCAGTATTTTTTTTTTTCTGTAGGTAGACTAAAAATAAAAGTCATAACCACTTGAACCACCGAATTACCTAGTGGCACCCATAATAAGTAGCTATTAATGATAGTAATCAGGTGAAATCAGAGAGGCGCATAGACGATCGACTATGTATGTCTGTCTTTCTTTTATTTTTAGGTAATCAATAGTGTTTGATCTCAAACCAAAGTGTCCAATTGCATCATCTGGTTGCATGCATGATTGTGATTAGCGTAAATTGATGTTTCATGCAAGATACGATATTGTCGCAATGTCGCGACCAATTAGTGGTGTGAACAACACTGTGTTTTTTTAGTACAATTTTCTGCCTATAACCGCTTCAGTTGGTTGGTGATGAAATCGAACAGCATTACCCCATTTGCTTTTTCTTTTGGAGGCTGGTGTGTCTGGCTTTCAGTTGGTTTAACAGTTATTTTTGGGGAGAATGTGCCAAAAGCATGTGTAGAGTCATACGCACATCTATGCTCTTGAGAAGCTTCGGGTAATTATAGGAGTGTATCTGCATCACCACTAAGGTGCTTAAAGCAGAGATTTCTTTTCATTTTTCAAAGAAAGCTGTGGAAGCAGATTTACGGAAGCAATCTTCACTATAACCAACCAGGAAAATAAGCACCGTTGGCGGGCCATTAACAGTGGGTGTGGAGAGGTGTGGGGTCACGTGAACATTCTCGTGCTGGGCAAGTATTCACACGTGAAAGTCACCGATAATCTTTTACCCTCGTGGGTGTTAATCTAATGCAAAGCTGCGCCTCTGCTTCTGAACACTAAAAATATGTAATACCAAGCATGAACTAGTAAACATGCAAATATAAACGGGTTCAGACACTAAACAACAATAGGAGCAAGTGTAATTGAAAGGTACGGGATGTGAAATTCCCCTCCTCTCTCTAAAGCCACAGAAACTGTATTTTGGTGACCAGTATGCTCCTGAATTAGGAGGGGGGATTCTGCCCCCGTTGCGAGCCCTGGTCCAACGGTTGAGCATTAAGCTTTTACTGGGTGATTTGCGTAAATGAATGATCAAAAAATGGCGTCCCAAGACGTAAAAATAAAATAAATTCAGTTGACATGGTCGATTTACAGGTTGGGTTATCAGGGGATATGATTGTAACAAGAGACTTATCTTTTCTGGGAAATGAATTCGGACTAAGACACTCGGTCCAATCTGAATTGGGTCATGGATTTTGTATCTCTTGTATTTAGTATATGTAAACCAGGCTTATTTTATTGTGCAGATACTGATAATAATTCTCGGGTTCAAATTGGATGTTGTTAACGTTGATAGGACCGTTGAAAGGATCAGCATCGTGGTAGTAACGTAAATGTAAATTGTCTAAAAGATGTATCACTTTTCTTTTGACATATGAATCATGCACAATGTGCCAGATGAGGAGGTGGGAAGTAACGCTCCTGTGCATTACATCTTTGAACTGTGAAAGTTTAATCGAGTGGTTAAAATTGTTCCAGTTCTATAAATGGGAATTCAAATGTCTCGGTCTTACAGCCACACATTGTAATAAAATTTACAAAATATCCAGCAATAGTAACTAAGAAAAATTACACTAATAACTAGCAAATAACTAGCGAAGAACAACCACTTTTCTGTTACTTGGTTTAAACTGTAATTCTTCGATTGTCTGTACCTTTTCAGGTCTGCAATTATTCACATCTCCCCTCTTTCCAAACTTTAACAATCAGGATTACGGGTCTGCGTCAATAATAATCGTGTTTCTCCACATTTCGACCTCTTGCGTACTATACAAAGACTAATAATAAATATTTTAGTTAAACTCTGGAGGACCCTAAAATCTCCCTAATGATTTGTCAATATTATTGTTGGAGCTAAAGTTTTCCATTATTCAGTAGTTGTAGAACCGTCTTACATTCCTTAGATGCTATTTTTATATCATATTATTCATTAATCTATAACTCTATTAATCATACCGTCATTAGGGTTTGGAATATTGATTGGTATCCGGGGGAAGAAGCGCACTGCCGATGCTGATGCAAATGCAATATTATTGTTTTCAGATATTGCTGGTTATTTGTGTACTTTGTTTGTACTTTGTTGTACCTGATGCTGGAGATGTTTCAAGCGTCATTGCTGAATCTTCTAAACTTAAACTTTCTCACGTTTTTCAACTTGATGGAATCCACATTTGACTTGAATGAATCCATGATCAGTCCAATAGAAGAACCTCTACTACTGGTAGCTGAATTGGAATTAGAATTGATGTTGGACACATTGGTAGAACCGCTGTTGTTACGCACATAAACCATGTCGTCTTCAACCTCGTGTTCGTGCTCTATAATTTGATCATGATAGTATTCGGCTGTGCTATTGCTGCGCTTTGGTTGGTCCACGGGAATACTATCTGGTGAAATGATTTCAGACTTTCTTCTGTATACCACCGGCACCACCTGCGACGCCGCTTGTTCCGAGGCAATCTTGGCCCGTACGTGGCGCATAAACTCATTGTATAGGTTGTACAATATGTCGTCATATATCACCCGTCTGCACCGCTTGATGGTCTTTATCTCTGGACACTTCTTTTCATTTTCCAACTCCTGTTTGATATTGTAAGGTAAGTTGATTTCGCTACGGGCATCGGGGGCCAAGAAGCAGTTGTAGATCTCTTTCCATGTTTCCCTGGATGGCTTGTCAAGAAATGTGTCGATGGTCACCACGAACTCCAAGTTCTCAAGACAGTGAATACTGGCAAGGTACTCCATGAATTTTGCCCTTGTGTAGTAGGTATCATTTTCGTGACCTTTCCTATTGTCTGCCAAGAGCTCGTCGAGCGTGGGTATGAGCTGCACCGTCTGGTGCTTGTTGATCTTGTAGTTGAGGATGGTGGACGTACTCATCCGAGCTGGAGATATGAGCTGTAATACTATGGAGCTATGGATTAAACCGTAAGATGTAGGAATCCCTTCTGAGTGCTAGTCAGCTATAAGAATGTGTTGCGGGATAGTGACTAATCTGGTTACTGGAGCAGTACTAGTCAGCTACTTGTATAATGGGCAATAGTGTGGGTATAGCTCAGGTAGTAAATAAATATTATAATAAATATTATGGAAAAAAACCGTTGTATAAATATATGATGATCTCATTTCGTGCTGGGAACGGTGGTGTGTAACAATGGGTGGGGTCAAATGCAGGTTAATCTTATTCATCTGAGGCTAATATGCATTGGCACCAATTGGGGAGAACGTTGCTGATAATTGCGCTTTTTGGCTGCATGTACCTAACCTGTAAAAAAATGGCTGAATTTTTTTTTTTTTTTTTTTTTATTAAAACTCCTCTACCTTATCACAACCATTCTCTCCCCTCCATCACTCAAATCCCACACCTCCAAAAACCCCTCTTACAAATCTATACGTTTGTGACGGCATATGGTGTCTGGTCTCCACTGTCTTACGTAATATAAAACTATTATTAAAAAACAAATTAACAATAAAGTGCTGATATCTATATCCCTTTAATGTATTGTATAAAAACTCCCTCACCCATTTGGAGTCGCTCCCAATTTTGTTTTGTTGGTTGGCCTCTACATACATAAAAATTTCCCTCCTACTTAAGTAGAACTATGAACCCGGACCTAAATCTCTACAGCTTTGAGACTCGGATCGGTCTGCCATTGGTTGTACCTGTAACAAGCTCACCCCCAATACCCTGACACTATAGCATGTCACCGGAACGGGCTTTTCCGCCATCCGCCACAAACCATGCCTCTAGCGCTACTTTATACTGTTGTGGACCCCCCACCACCAACCTTCGAATCTACTGGCCCACGTCCTTTCTCTATTACTCATATCTTTTAGTATGATCTGTACAAACTCTGATCCCAGTATCGTAAATCCCCCAATAATTCTGTCAGGTACGTCTGATTTCTGAGACACAAATTTTTCCGGCTCATCTAGAGATTATTGGTATGTAACACTTCTTATTTGCTTATTTGGTCAGAAGAGATCAGTGGAAAATTGGGCCGGCCTCCAAGCAACACTTTCCCTCTACCACGCACTTGCTCTTCGCTTTCAGGGTAGCCTGTGGTTTTTCATCAAATTGTTCCCGTCGCAATGTCTACCTTTAGTTCCTAACCACATTATTGTACCTTGTTTTCCCGGAACGTCCACAATTGTACCATTAAAAACCCTTACTGGTGACCACATCGATTGTTTGAGCATCACACAACACTGGCTTACTCGCCGTAGAAACCTATAAAATATTATGTTGCCTGAAACTAGCATCTCCATCACATCTCTCAAGAACAGGAAAAAAAATCCCCCAAATTTACCCCACTAAATGTGGGGCATCTAAAAATCACATATATCCGTAGAAAAATTTTCACTAAATTCCCACAAACAATCCGCCTTGCCATAATACACCTTGAAGAAGGCAAAGGCCCTCTCGTATCTTTGACTCGGAGATGCCTGTTCGGTCCTTAAATGTCTAATTTTGCGCTTAACCAGTAGATCTTTCTTAACTTGTTTCCTCCTCCCACGGAATTTAATTGATTTTTGTATGCAATCAAAACCAGAACCAGACTATTTCTGCTCGTATGATACTGAACCCCAGTCGAACTTTTTCTCTGTTGGGACAAAATGTCACATAAAAATTCAAAGAGTATTGTACTCTTTGCCTAACACTCTTAACCAGATTTAGGTTGACGTCAGTTTCATCTCCACAATAACTGTGAAAATAAGTTGTTGCTCTGTATTGTTCTCCCGAGAACGAGAACGGCACGAGATCTCGGAAGAATATTGTTGCAATTGATCTTTCTTTTTGGTTATGGTAATTAAGTGTGACATATGGAGTTTTAGTGCCCCCACCCGAGATGGATATTATCTCGGTGGGGGGCATCTCGTATTAATTAGTCACTGATCGAAAACGGTAAGTTCCGACGAACAAACCATGCCCTATGGTAACCCTAATCCGTTACTTTACATGCTAATTCCGTTGCCCCCCACCCATGCCTCCTACACGAGTTTGGATTTGTAGATTATTTTATCGATTCGTTTTCAATAATCTCATTGGATAAGCGACTTTTCATCTGAGGTGGTGACACCAACCAACACAACCTGTAAAGTCAAGAAAATACATATGAGGTCTTGTGGTGTACTACCGATCTAGAAACCCGCTAGCGGATAATGAGACTGTTGATGTTAAATTCTGAATTGGTAGTTCTGGGTTGTGTGTGGCATTTCCAAAATTCAGGGTCCCCGGATCTACACCTCTGCCCCTCGGTGTAAATGAGATGTACGTGACAGTTCCAGGCCCCAACTGGAGAAAATTTACATGGCACGATTCTTTCTGGGTTGTCCAAATCAAGTCTAGCAGGCTCCATCTCTTGTGCATCTTCATTTTCTGCAGATTCATGCTTTTGATTGCAAAATATTGTAGTCACTACAGCCACCGATCCACCATCCAAAAACCCTCTTTACGAAAGGCTGAGTTGATCAAGATCACGTAGATAGTAAAGTCCACAAGCTAGCCACTCAATATGGTGGGTTTTCATGGTATCGACCGTCACCTTGGTGGCCAGCAACAGACTGGTTCTTCTTCCAGTGGGATTGAGATAACTTATTATTAGGCCTACCCCACTATCCTACACACTATAAATTACCCCAAAGATGCCTGACTTAGTAGATGTGGCTCGTTTGGCTTCTTGGCTTAACAACGGGCTGTTTCACCCCGTGGTCCATGGTGTGCCTTGTTCTTATCTCGTACCACCTCTAAACCTGTGGTCTTCTCCCACCCGCAATGTCCCATTGCAAAGGCCGTTTTAGGAAATATGGTTGATGCAATCACTAAACCAATACATGCACCCTCTACAAGACCCCTACCAACTATATAAGAGCCATGAATAGTCTTTGTCTAGATACCATCACCAGTCAATCAAGAACACCATTGACAATCTGCTGAGAAGTGAATCTCGTCCTACTCTTGAAATCTAAAGTACCGTTAGTCTAATTATTTCGCAACCAAAGACTAGTGACATAACTGTGCATACGCCCGTTTGTGTCAAACCTACTTTCCTTTCTGTTAAGATTTACATCATCTTTGACATTAGATTGTCTCGAAACACTGACACCTTGTTTTAAATTAGCTCAACTCATACACATAGCCAGCCTAAATTTTTCGCCATGAATATCAGTCTTCAGTCCACTAGTGCCAAATATATTCCTCTCACATACTCTGTCAATGGCCAGGAAGCTACCATTTTATTTGGAGATATAGACCAGTATTATATTTCCTCCATCAATATGGCTATTGTCCACGGCTTTTCCATAGGTGCCTGTGGCATTTTGGTTATGTTTATTTTCATCATCAACTCCCACAAGAAGAAAACCCCAATGTTCATGTTAAATACGGCTACACTCACAGTATCCATTATCAAGTCGGCCACCACTTTGGCTTATATTTTAGGTCCTCTCTCTGCTGCCTCTTTTGGTTTCACTGGGCTAGTTGACTCTTCTTCCATGAGCAGCTATCGCATAACAGTTGCATCGAATGCTTTTCAAGTCATAGTTATATTTCTTATTGAATTAACCATGTGCTACCAAATCTATGTTGTTTTCAGATCTCCAAATTACCGCATGTTATGTTGTGGCTTAACTGTTGCAGCTAGTTTATTGGGTGCAACTCTGGTAGGTTTCTACATCAACAGCACTATAGTGAACTCCAGGATGTACCTTAGTCTCTTAACAGGAGCTCCATTTTCTGAATCCGATAGGTCTCCATGGATTGATAATCTTCCAAATATTCTATTCGCAGCTTCTGTTAATGTGTTTAATCTTATTCTTATCACCAAGTTAGGCTTTGCTATTAGAACAAGAAGATACTTGGGACTCACCCAATTTGATGCGTTCCATATTTTGTTTATTATGGCCTCGCAGACATTGATGGTTCCTTCGATCTTAATGATTGTTCTGTATGCTATAAGTGGCTCAAGTAAAGAAACTCTTATTGCAGCAACAATCAAGCTTGTGGTATTATCACTTCCATTATCTTCCACTTGGGCCCAAGCTGCTAATGATGACCCACAGTGCAATAATCAAACATACAGTTTTCTCAATAGATTTACATCCAACAACACTTACGGCTCAAAATCTACTGACGAAGGTACTTTGATGACCAACAGATCCTTTGTTGAGAAATGGAATAACAAGTCACCTAGCGGATTCGATATAAGAGCAACCAGTATCAATGTTTCGCCCGATTCTGAAAACAATAGTGAGTTAGAAATATCTCCTTCCACCAGACAAGATGAAGAGATCTTGAGAATACTCCAAGAAGGTGATTTTATAGCTGAAAGTGACCATGAAATCAAAGGTCTGGCTAAGTAAGACAATTAAACAACGTCCTTCTTCGATATTTTCAACTCAAATCTTCTATTTAATGCTCTCTATCCAGCGATAATTGTATAGTGATTCTCTCTCTGTCGTTCTTTATTCCTTATGTTCTCTCTAAACGCAAAAAATACTCCTTCGACCAGGTAGAAAATCCGCAATCACATTTAACTTTCTGTTGGTTCTCTTTGTTTACTGTATTGTTGTTTCAGTAGATCATGATGGTCTTATATTTCAGCCCAAACACACAATTGAAGCATTGCGGTGACAATTGGCTCGTGTTTGTTGGGTGCAAAAAATAAGGAAAAAAATTCTGCCGGTCCCAGGAATCGAACCTGGGTTTGTTCGGCCACAACGAACTGTACTAACCACTATACTAGACCGGCTTATTCCTGAAAAAGAAAATCAGGGTTCTCGCTATTAAAGAGTTATCTAATAGTATAAATGATTGAAAGAATCAACACTTAATTACTTTCCCTACGACTATATCGTATATCGATTACTCACGGGCAGCTCAATAGATCTTAGGGAGACACTTTTAACTTAATTCCTTATAGAAGAATAATCAGTTTACCAGTTACTGAGCCCGCAAACCAGTCTAAGAATCGGTTAACCTCTTTAAACAAGCTAAAATACAAACTGATTTGTACTTGCTAATTCTAAGTGTCGAGTGCAGAGTTTCACTTTTCATCATTCGGATGGGCTGAGCTGGAAAAATCAAGTTTTGCTGGCAGAGTTAGTAAATCTAGGCTCCGTTATCAACCCTTATCCTGGATTAGAACCTATGTACTAAGTCTCACAGAACACATATTATTGACCCGAGAATACTGAATGGAAAACGATCTCTAACTCTGATTTAAAGCAATGTTTCAAGGTGTTCCTGTCTGTCGGAGGCCAGCACCATAACCCATAGGAACACCTGTATTTAGCCATATTGATAACGTCTAACCAACGGTATTCACCACTACTCGACCTTCGCCATCTCTGTTAAATACAACAAGCAATTTTGAGAGGTGGTTCATATGCCTAATATCAAGACAGACTTCTTGATTAGGACTTGGAATAACTTCACTAGGAACGATATCGATCTTGATTTAATCACCAGAAACGTGCTTGAAAGCGACTTTACTACCAGCAAGAGCCGTCGATAAATCAACTTCAGCTTCGTAGAATAAATCACAACCCTTTCTAGTGAATTTATCATGAGGTTTTTCATCAACAAATACAACATCACCAGGGGTAATATTTGGTTCTTGATCACCTTCACCACTGAAAACAATTCTTTGGCCATCATTCAAACCAGGATCAATATGAACCATCCCCATTCATAAAAGGGTCGATAAGTCGTATTTTTGAGACTATATGTAATTTTTCAGAGTCGAAGAAAGCCCAGGAGAGTTGGCCAGTTGTCTCCTCAAACACTCAATATCAGCCCAAACACCCTTAAACTCGTCAGCTTCTACTCTTATACAACAGCCATTCCACCAGTGCCTCTTCATAGAATAGAGCAGCCATACCAAGCTCTCCCAATTGGGTTATTCCGGTCCCTAGCATTCAATTCTGGGGGTTTATATGGTATTTTGCAATCAGATGGCATCAATATACAGGACGTGGCTTGAGGTTATATACACCATACTGATTCACTGGTCTGGCTTACTTGAAACAACCGTACCCGTTGGATCACACCATTACCAGAATGAAGATCCCCAACCACTTGTTGATCCTTGGGCCGCCTAGCAGCGGCAAAATCCGTTTGGCCGAGTACATTGTGTCCCAAAGTCAGAACCCTGACCAGAAAATTGATGTTTCTGAAGACACACACAGTGGGACTATTGTGAAGACCAGTCTCAAAAACAAGTATTACTCTTCAGACTTGACTCTTTTCATCGATGAGTATCCACACCCCAGAGCCGCCACATATGACGAGGAGAGCTTGACCAAGGACATAGAATCTTGGCTTAAAGACTTCACCAATCCAGAACATGAAGAGTTGCGGGAGGTGATTGAAGGAATTATATTCTGCATGAGTGCCAATTACCTGAGCAAGCATGTCAATGAAATTTTGGATGTGTTGGATAGAACCAGACCTTCAATTCCGGAACATGCCTTTGTGTGTATAGCAATGGATACAGACCATAAACAAGAAGAAGAAATTGAAGATTCAGCAACATCACTTGGGTTTGAGTTTATCAATTTGGCTCAAACAGGAACCAATGAATATCATGAAAATTTAGGTAAAGAAAGACTACTTGAAATTTTACATACACACGAATGGTCCGACACGTCCAAGGATCATGATTACGAGAAAAGCAAGCAAGAGAAAGCAGAACTGATGACCCAGGGTTTATTAGAGGGCGATGTTGAAGGATTATTACTGAATGAAGACGATGAGTCCGCAATGCGTAAAGGAATGGACTTGGAAGAAGTGCTTGCCAAAGTGAATCTAGCAAAGGAACACGTACAGAACCTTCCTGAAGATAAAAGAGAAGAATACGTCCAAAAGGTTATTAATGATGTTGTAGACTTTATTTAGAAAGTCTGGAAATTATTATACATAGGATGTTCTTGGGTATAAATGTTAAAGAAACGATGTTATGAATAGAATGGGCCCAAATGTCCTTTGTGATTTCTCTGGTACTTGGACTAATTCGTTATGATATTCTTCAACCATAAAATGACCAGAGTAAACTTTATCTAGTTAAAGTACAAGTATATTGCTCAGATTTTTGTCAAAATTGAATCATATGGATCATATTTCAAGTCTTCAAAAGTCTTAGAATTGACTTTTTCGATGCCCAAGTTACTAGCAATGGATAAACCATTTTATTATAGTTAGTACGAGTTCGAGTACTTATAAATACATAAACTTTCCATAATGTGATCACTCAAGAGTAGCTAGGATATTAGTCGAAAGCTGAATTGATAGTCTGTATGACAAACAGATCCAGAATCTGTCTGATATCCAAGTTGAAGCATCAATTATCACATAATCATATTGCCTATAGATGGTTGCATTGATGAAAGGCTCGTTTTCGTCCTTCAGAAATGGAGGGTTGGCCGAGTGGTCTAAGGCGGTAGACTTAAGATCTACTGGACAGTGTCCGCGCGAGTTCGAACCTCGCATCCTTCATTATGTTTTTCCTCACCACTATAATTTTTTTAAAAAATTAATTGCTAGTAAAAAAAGTCCAAAAAAGAAATGATTCCGCCCAGGATCGAACTGGGGACGTTCTGCGTGTTAAGCAGATGCCATAACCAACTAGACCACGCAACCATTTGTTGAATCATGTAAAGGATTTGATAAGGGTGCTTCCGTAATACCCAGGGTTATTAGGATATAGAAAGCTCTTGTTTAGATTAAAGTTTGATTGATAAGTTATTACGTAAATACTAGTGACTTTAAACAATATATATCAATGTTGGGTTAGTTAAGACTAAGATACGCACATTAACCTTATAACAATATAGAAAGGAAACTAATAAGTAATAACAATAATGGTCCAAGAAGATTCTCTTGTTCCCTTTGGCATATTTAAATATAATTGATTCGGGGGTTGAGGCTGTAACCCCTGTGCTATCACGCCTCTAATGGTAATATACCATTCTATTTCTAAACTTCTAGACCTTGCCTTCGGCCACCTATCCCGTGAACACTCTCGTGATGTCCATTCTATACCTTTACAAATCAAAAATTGGTGTGGAATAGTAGACCATGCCAAATGGTAGACTTATTGTAATATAATTGTATCACATAGTATGTCTTGGGAAGATGCTAGAACCAGACTTAATATATGCGACACTAATTTAGAAAAAGTATATATTAGAAAATTTTTAGCTCCTTTAATAGCGTGATTATAATATAATTACAAAATGTCAGTTCTTCACAAATTATTTATATTTTATTCCCTAGGGGAAGGAGAAAGTCAATAGATCTACTTATAACAGTCTTACTGTTTACTTAAGTACCCACTCCATTTTTATTTGCGTCTAAATGTTTATTAGTTGCTATCTCTTGTACTAAAGAACACCTTAGTAGGATCTGGCTGTTTGCATAAATAAACAGAACCAACTGAATTTTTTACTCTAGTTGTTGACAAAGTTTTGGATAGCTAGAAGCTTGATCTGTTGTATGGGCTTAATTGAGCTTTAATCTGTGTTTAAAATATTTATTAATGTTTATTGCAAAAAATAGAAATATTCACGAGATTGCAAAAATAGCAGAAGAATTAGACCTAGATCATAAAGGTTTAGAGCAGACTCAAAAAGATATAGATATTCACCAATTCCATCCTCTTGGGAAAAATTAATTCACCATTTTCTTGTGTTCCCTAGTTTTTTTTTTGCAATTATGTATCCTATTCAATTGGGGTGAGCAAAAGTACATTTTTATACAAATACAAAAAAAAAGAGGCCTATGGTTTCTGCCCGGTATTCAGGCCGTGGTTCAATAATCCCTACACTTTTTACCCATTCATCTAATTTCTCCCCTCCATTTTTCCTTTCCTTTTCCCACTTCCCTCGTGTGACAATTCATTGTCACTTTAATGTCGCAACTCTTCAACATGGCTCCAACAACCACATCATTATCTACCAAAATGAGCCAAACTTCTCCAACAACAACGCCAGCTCCCTCAGCGAGAAACATCCGGTCCTCATGGCAACTTTCACCTGTTCCTCCCCACTTGTTGCCGGCGAATCCCACGCCTCTTCTACTCCACCCTTGTCTCATGTGACCTCAGTACTCACTATCTCAACCACCACCAAACCCTGTTTCGCACTACTACCATATCACACACTAACTATCCCTTCAATTAGACCAATACAACAATGGTGGCGGAACCAGTGCAGGCAACACTCCAAACACTCGAGTACTTCTACAACCAGACAGCCGACTTCGTATCGTCCCAAAACCAGAAGATTGCCAACTCCGATTACGTCGATAAACTCTGCCAATGGAACCCATTCTCACACGGATCGGACTACTCAGATCCCATAATCAGAGGCCAGCTGAAGTCGCTATTGGGCAGTATTCAAGATAGTATCACTGCCAAGCGGGTTTACATCTCGGTGTTCACCATTGGCCTTGGAACCTCCTATTACTTGTGGACCAAGAAGAGCGCCATCAAGCCGGAGCCTAGATCTAAGAGAAGAGCCCCCAAGTTGCCCAATGGCGCCAGAAGAGACGTGGTTCTTATCGTGGGGTCGCCCACCGAGCCATTGACTCGGTTGATTACCCTTGATTTCGAGAAAAGAGGGATCATCGTCTACTTGACCATCTTGGATGAGAAGGATCAGAAGTTTGTGGAGTCTAATCCCATCACCGATGACATCAACTATTTCAATTTGAGAGATACCTCCAGTTTCGATGCTCAATTAGGCAAATTCCAGCAGTTGATGGAGTTGCCCGTGGTGCCATTCCCAGGAGCTCAACCCCATAATTTAAGGTTAGTTAGTGTGGTTTTCACTCCTAGTCTCTACTTCCCAGCGGGTCCTATAGAAAATATTAGTCCAGGAACTTGGGCCAAGATCAACGAACGTGTTCTTGTCTACACATCCCTCTTTTCTTCTGGATTAATCAATTTGATCAGAAACCAAAAGAGTAAGACCATCTTAATCAATCCTAATATCATCAGTTCCTTGAACATGCCTTACCATTCTCCTGAAACCATGTACCAAAACACCATGAAACATTTGTTTACTGCATTGTCTAGAGAAATCGGCCCTCTAGGATTAAGTGTCACTCAAGTCAGACTCGGTAACCTCCATATCTCTAACCAAAGCCGTGCTTCGGGCCTGAAGATCTCCAACATGGTGAATTCCGAAATAAGGAGCTGGGATCCTCAAATGAAGGATTTATATGCCGAGAAATTCTCCAAAACTGAATTCAAGAGTAATCCAATCAGAGCATCAGGAGGAAGAGGAACCAGCTTGAGAGAATTGTACCATGTTTTGTTCGATTTGACTTACAGCAAAGGTAAAAACTCTTCAGTTGTGTACTGTGGAGCTGGTGCCAGATCATACGATTTAATAACTAGAATATTCCCAGACTCATGGATTGACTTCTTTTTAAGATGAGTGGATTTGAAGGGTAAAGAAAAGATAAGTCTTTAAGATTTTGAACTAAGGTCAGATTTCAAATACATGTACAAAGTATCAACAGAATAATTAAAGCCACTAATAAATCAATTATAAACAGGAATTGATATTCAAGAATTAGATAGGTTCAAGTGGTTCAGGCAAAGTCTAGACTCAAAATATTGTAAATATTAAGCAAATTAATGAATAACATTAGAACATGACCTAATGTAACGAGACTATACAATTTCAGTAAACCCAGTACTGAGACAAACTACTTTCGCTATACCTTCCAGAGTTAGTAGTAAATTAGCTAGAAAGTAGCCCCCACATGACTTAAATACTCTTAAGATACCCAAGAAGACCAGACAGACAAGAAATACACTCTTAAGTCATCGCCAACTTAATTAGTGTACAAGACCATGAAAACACCAATTATAAAAGCTTTATTGGACCCCATACAACCAACTACAAAGCTCTAAACTGTAAAATGCTTATTGGTTATATGACTTTCGCCTACACTCTAATCAGGTTCTAGGGGTTAAAGAAGTCACCATTAACTATGAAGACATATCTTTGAACTCCATTACAGAGACTGTAGTCTTTTGGTGATGACCAAGTCAAACTCGTATATTCTACAGTTTACCCAGTTCAGACACTGAATTTCTAGAATATTCCACTGATGCATTCGCAAGACTAAAAGAGCACTACTCTTGCTTCCAATGCCCATCTTTCCTACAACCCTTGACCTTATTGCCATAAACTAGTTTTTCGCAGCCCTAATCGTTCGTTTTGTGCCACTGTAAATGGCCACCCGCACGACCTAAAATTTTTTACTATAAATTCGGCCCCATCGCCCTTTTTCTTCTTTACGTTCATGGTCAAAGATTAGTTATCGAAGCTTACATAAAGATCTTGAATCATTAACGCTTTGGGGAAAGTCTCCGGCCGCCTCTGCGGAAACGTAATGCTTTCATGAAATCATTTGGGAGGTCATTCCCAACTTGATCCACTCTTTTATTCATGGTACTTCTTAACTTCAATTAAGTGTGGTCACCATTGTTAATTCGTTTCGGGTCTCGTCTTCAAGTGAAGCTCTGACAATGTCCCAATTACTGGCTGGAGTTGAATACTGTTGATTGGGGGAACTATGATCAAGATAAGAAGGACATTCTCACATTCTCAGTTTGGTATATACCATTACTGGTGTTAGTTTTACTGTCGGCAATGGGGTTTTGTATCCTAAACGAAAGATATTACTAATGATCGTGCAAACGGTTAACCCAATGGAGCTTACTCTTGGCCCATGAACGTCTCCAAGCCTGAACTGATCAGTCTATGCTTGTCCAGTTAACCCTAGGTTAGCCATGACTATGACTATCGAGTCTGTATAGTCAAATATACGGGGCTTTGCAACCTCTGGTGAGGTTGAATATTATTTAGATAGGTGTCAAATGATGAAACATCCAAGCAAACATAGAGTCAAGCTCTGATATCTTGTTCACTGTCTGGAAAAATGGCAGGTTCAAAGATAAAGACGAGAGTTGCAAAATTTCTGAGTCACCTTGATAAATAGTATTATCCATGATCAATGTAATCAAGTTGATCAGGTTCAAAGTTTTAATGAAAGGCGTACTTTTGCTGTAATCCTTGGGTCCAATATTTGTGAGATTGGGCCATTTGAAGTGCTATTTCAATATGTGCATTATGTAAGATATTAGTAATCAGCATACCCAACCCTCTATTTAAATCTTTATTCTTTGAAATCTTACTTTCGTCAAATATCTACTATTTTAAGAACCACGTGTATCACTCATCGTGGCTGGGTTATTGTTATCCTATTATTAACATACTATATAATACAGATGGACAAGTCCATAGAAACAAAGAATAAATAAAGAACGACAACCAGAATAACAGAAAAGTAACCAAAACTGTAAGAAATTAATAGTGATATGTTCTGGACCTGCTAGGCTAGCCGATGGATCTAGTGAGTAATTGATAACCTAGATCCAAGATTTTTAGGCATCAAACACCACCAGAAAAGTAGATGCTGAAATGTAAGTTGCAACAATCATGACCATTTGGCAAAGTAAATGTCCAAAAGTTATGAGAATATTTGTAGAGCAGTTGTAGCAGACATTAAAAGGCCAGAAACAGAATAAAAAAAATTATTCAACTTGCCAGTGACTAGTTAATGCTGTGCTTCCACCATTACTACTATTACCCAGTAATTCCATGGTGTACAAAAGTAAGGTAGTTCCCATATTGATCCAATTCCAAAATTGCCAAGGATGAACGACGATTACAAATGGATTTTCTGAAGTGTTCCAGAAACCCCAAATCTTCATTTCAGTACCTAATTCTCCATTATACAGCAACATTAAATGTGTGTATACAATAATTATAATACATGGAGAATATGCATAAATCAATCGTATTATAGATGAAGGTGGTTGATGATGAGGAGGTTTAAGACGGAACGACTTCTTATGGTTAATTCTCGGAGGTTCCTTTCTAGGTTCGGTGAATTCGATTGGTTCAGTCAATTCTTCTTGAGATTCTCTTGGTTCAGATAATTCTTTTAATTCTCTTTCAAGATGAAGACTAGTGCTTGAAGATTGACGAGATCTCGCCAATGGAGGAGTTCTTGCTGGTGAAATATTTGGGTATGATGAATTATTGTATAAAGACGGTATAATTTTAGTAGCAGCATAGAAAACCCCAATTCTATAAGCTAAATTCAATAAAATTGGTAAGGTTAATTTTTGTATAGACATAATTAAAAATTCCCATATAGTTTTAAAAGAACGAGGTAAATTTGAAGCTAAAAATGGAACCACTTGCAGTATTGGATTCAAAAAATGTGGAGATAATTTTGGAATTTCATTCTTTAAATTATAAGTAGCTTGTGTGAATAAAGAAGTAAGGGATTTTGTGGCTTCTTCTGATAAAATTGGAAACGTTTCATAAATACATCTGACGATATAAGCAAATAATAAAGAGCTTTCAATGATGGAACCTTTACCAGACACAATACCAAATAATCCAAGACCTCCTGTAAGAGTTAATAAGGAACCCAATAAAGAAGCACTAACAATATCAATGGTGAATGGGAACACATAAATACGGTAAAGCATAGAAATCGATGCGGTAATGATACATCCACTTCCAATAAGGGATACAATCAACCAACTATCGGATTTATAAACAGTAAGCCAATTGACGGTTTGACCAATTGCTTGGATAAGTAGAAGAGAACAGAAACCTTCTAAAATAGTGATGACTGATGTAGCATTTGTAAGCACCACTTTCCAAATGAAAACAGGAGAAATGGTAGTATTAATATCATCTGTCTTCGTATTAGGATCAGTATAATAGGATAAAAACAAGGTGAGAATACTAGGGATCAAAAAGTGTTGCATGTAGTACAAACCCAGTATCCAACGGAAGTACTTTGATCTTCTTGTGAATAGTCTGATGGTAGTTAAAACAAAGTATAATGAAAAGGTGGTGAGCGAATATGCCAAGCCACAAGCGATTCCTCCCACGTCAAAGGCTATCGGTATTGTGAGGATAATCAAAATAAGGTAGATTGTGGAGAGGATAGCTCGAATAAGCCGGACAAGTTTATAGGGGAGAGGCATGATTGTAAATTGGATAGCCGGATTCCCTTGAATGTCTTTTAGGTGAAATAGATGGTAACACTTTGAAACACTTCTCAATGAATACAACGTAAAAAATAAACAACAACACTAAAACGGTTTGGTACCAGGGTTACTGAAGATAACGACGATGAACGGGTGGGTTTCCACAGGAGAGATACACTCTAGAAAGGCGCCCAGTAATGCCAGTAGAATGGAACTTGGTTATAAAGGGAGAGCCAAAAGGGTATTTGGTATAGTTTTTTGAGATATGGAAACTTGGAAAAAGTTTAGATACCCTGTTTGAGATGGGTACGTTTGATGATCGTGATGAGTACGGAGCCGATGTTGACCTGTTGAAAGATATGCCAACAACCAGATAGTCCTAGGACCCAGTACAAGTTGAATGAGCTCGGTTGGTGAGGTGTAACGACGTCAGGAAGGAAGCCTGGTTTGTGAATTGGGTTGTGTGGTCGTTTGATTTTTTTTTTTTTACTTAGCGTGCGCGTAGGAGAATAGAGAGAGAGGGAACTTTATGGTGGTGGAAAAATAGTGAGTGGTGATGGGATTTCAGGTAGAAATTAGGACGAGACGAGACGAGACTCTGGTGGGGGTAAAAACGAAGAGCTGTTAATTAGTGGGACACAGCATACAGAAAGCACCACGGTTTTTTGTGGGAAAAGGGTACCGGATGGCTCCACCAAGCTCCCTAAGTCTACAATGGGCCAGCGTCACTCTCTTGGTGTGGGTTATCTTTCGCTGGCCAAGGGACCTTTACCCTGGAAACCCCGTTTCCTGTCCCCTCCTTATTTTTTTCAGAGACGAGTCGCACACAGCGACGTAACCACAGTGATAAAGATCCAGGGTAGTCCAATCCCAGTGCGTGACAACGGAAGGTGTTTTGCCCTTTAACAATACACCAAAAACTCTCAGTTGTGAGGTAGGAGAGTTTCGTGTGATGCCTCTGGTGTAATGACAACCCGCTGAAGACCAGGCTTCTTATTGGCTGGTGGATCAGTCGCTGGTTGGTCCCTGGTTGGTGATGGCTTGATTAGCTAAGAATTTCACTGGTCTGAAGGGGCTCATAGACGTGCCAGTGTAGATGAATCATTTGGTCACCAGTAGCCAAGTGGCTGGTCATTTGTGACATCTGGTTGTGGGCAAATGTCGTGGCAGGGTTGGGATTTATCAGGAAAGTCCGAATTGGGCTTAATTGGTCTTGTATTGTATTGTACCCCTGACTGATATAGAGGAATTATTCCTAATAGAGTACAATCGGTGAGAGGGTGAGAATGTCACAAGACCACACGACCAAAAGGGAAAGACCTAGTATGAATACCCTGATTGGGGACCAGTCAGATTGGTGCAATGGTAGCAGCTTTATACCTATGGGGTCCGGGGTCTACTGGGGGGGGGAGGGGGGGGGTGTGTTCTTGTGCTTTAACGACCGCCATCTGTGAACCTGCCAGTGAACCTGCCAGTGAACCTGCCATTTAGCCAATTTTCATAGGGTGTTTTTGTGTGCAATTGCACTATTTCCAGCTGCAAAAAGAGAACTCTATCGTCTGTTAATAACCCACACAATTCAAGCAGCCTTACGAAGTGGCTGGGGTTTCGGTTCGGACTGTTCCACAATTGCCATGGATATTTTGTATTTTTGTGGTTTTGCAAAATTATAGAAATTACTCAAATTATCATGGATCACGGAGGATGAGCCGGTATTGTAACTCACCGAAGACTCCCAAAATAAACTTTACAATCTGCTACTCTTGGTACATTTTCAGCTTCTAAAATACCGAACTAAACAAAATTGAACAATTAGAAACTGTTGAACAAGATTTCGATTCTCCTCCATCTCTATACGCAGACATTATCAAGTGTACCTTACAATTGATTGTACCTACAATTCCTCTACCATTATAGCCGGCTTCCACCTTAGCCATAAATACAACAAACACCCAATTTGGTAAGGTCCCTACCACGTGAAAGCCTCTTACTCCCACAACCATTGACCTTGTTCACTTGGTCCTTTTTGCAACTATAGGCGAATGTTGCTATACCAGAGCCCATATTTCCAATCAGAAAAGGCATAGCAAAAAATTTCCAGAACTACCTAAATGTGAGAAACCAAACCCACACGAACTGCTAGTTTCTATACATAGAAGCCACATCCCATAAAGTTTCCATACGTTACCTCCTGCCAGTTGCTTGTCTTGTGCAATCTCTAATCACCTTTTGGGTGCGTTAGTCACATGATCGCATCAACTTTTCATCTCATCTCGTACTGGATATTTATAACCTAACCAAACATGGCCAAGCAGAAGAGACGTAGCAAGGCCGCCGCTGCTCCCGTAGACGAGTCAGCCCCAAAGAGACAAAAGCAAAAATACGGACGTCAAAACCTCAGATCCGTCACCAGAACTGCCAGAAGAGGACCAAAGCAAGAAGAACCAGTGAGCGATGAGGTCGAAGAACAGGAAGTAGAACAACAAGATGAAGAAGACGAAGAGAAAGAAATTGAAGACTCCAAACAAGAAGATTCCGGAAAGGCATACAGTGCCCTTTTGACCCTCTTAAAGTCCGATCATCCAGCCAAAAAGGCCAAGAAGACCAAGAGGACCGATGCCAAAGATGAAGGTCCAGCCGTAGTAGATGAAGAGGACTACAAGGACGAAGAGTTGGCAGGAGTCAATATGGACAATGGAGAAGAAGAAGAAGAAGGTGACGAAGCCGAAGAGCTCGAGGAGGACGACGACGAAGATGATGCCCTTACCATCGACAAGAACCCATTCGAGGCCCATTTCAATTTGGTTACGGAAGAGTATATCGAACAACAAGATAAAATAGTGGTCAAGGAACATGGCAAATGGACCGTGTCCAGAGGAAAGAACATTGCCAACTACACCTCATTGATCTCCTCTCCACCAGGAAAGCCAGTTTCTACTCCAATATCACAAATCGATGGTACCCACAGTATGAAAGACTTCAGAATGAAGAAGCGTGTGTTGGACGCCTACGAACACTCTAATGGGGCAAAGTTGACCGAACTAGAGTCCAAGCTTGCTGAAGGTATTTTCAACTATCAAGACGTCAGTTATTCATTCCAATCATACAAAAATGAAACCCATAGAACATTATATGCCCTACATGCTTTAAACCATGTTTTCAACACTAGAGATAGAATTTTAAAGAACACAGCTAAATTAAAGGCCTATGCGGAAAACAAAGACAACAGAGAAGAATTAGAAATCCGTGATCAAGGGTTCACTCGTCCTAAAGTGCTTATTCTTCTTCCCACCAGAAATACATGTTATGAATTGGTGGAATTATTAATTAAATTCTCCGGAAGTGAACAACAAGAAAATAAGAAAAAATTCACCCAACAATTCTATACCAACTCATCTCCACCAGAAGGAAAACCAGATGATTTCAAGCACTATTTCAAAGGTAACAATAACGATTTTTTCTGTATTGGTATCAAGTTTACTCGTAAAACCCTTAAGCTTTACTCATCATTTTATGCATCCGACATTATTATCGCATCTCCAATTGGTCTCTCTATGATTTTAGAAAGTCCTGACAAAAAGAAACGTCAATACGACTTTTTGTCATCCATCGAAGTGCTAATCATTGATAGAGCCAACCAAATCGAAATGCAAAATTGGGATCATGTTTTAACTGTGTTCAAATATTTAAACAAAATTCCTAAAGAATTCCATGATGCTGATTTCTCCAGAATCAGAATGTGGTCCATTAATGATCAAAGCAAATTATTAAGACAGAACTTGATCTTTTCTGAATATTTGACTCCAAATATCAATAATTTATCCAGTTCTCAAAAGTCTCTTAATCTTGCTGGTAAGATCAAATTTCGTCCGGTTGTCGATAGTAATAGTTCCATCATGAACTCTATTGGTATGAAGATTAAACAAGTATTCCAAAGATTCGAAAGTGAGAACAACCCACTTCAAGATGCGGAATTAAGATTTAAATATTTCATCAACACCACGTTACCATCATTGATGAAATCATCCAGTTACTCCAATGGTATCATGATATTTATTCCTTCATACTACGATTATCTTCGTATCAAACATTATATGAAGACCTCCACCAAGTTCTTATTTGGATCGTTAGATGAATACAGTAGTCAATCCAAATTGGACAGAGTCAGAAGACAATTTCAAGATGGGAAAATCAAGATCTTGCTCTATACCGAAAGATTGCATTACTTCAGAAGATTTGAGATCAATGGAGTCAAAATGTTGATGATGTACGGTCTTCCATCCAACTCAATATTCTACAAGGAATTAGTGAGGTTTATTGGTAAGTCAATTTACAAGGGGGAAATCGATTTGGATTTAGCATTGGTCAAGGTGATCTACTCCAAATTGGATGTTGTCACCTTGGAAAGAATCGTAGGTGGTGATAGAGCCAGAGTGTTGTGTGGTGGTGTGAATGAACAATACGAATTCAGATGAAGACTCTGAGTTTGATAGGACCAAGCTAATATCAAAAGCTAAATCCACGAGCTGGCAGAATCCATAGGTATATATGATATCTAGTCTTCACAATATAAGAGGGAACAAGTAATGGTTGATGGTTGTAGGAAGTAGTGGTATTCTTGGTGATTTTGCACCCAGTGAAAAGGTTGCAACCATACATGACGAAGTGCAACTAACACAGTACTGGTAATTGGATAGCTCATCTGATACAGCTTGCAAAGGATAATTGTCATTATCATAGGAATAGTTTTATCCGTTCGGATAACTGGCTTTCCTAAATATAATCATAGTCCATGTCTGTATGTTTCCTCGGAAATAAATAAGCATACAAATCAATAAAAAGTTTTATAAATGAATAAACTTTGGAAATGTAGTAAAATGACATCTAATAATACGTGAAGTTCTAACAAGTACTTCACCCAATAGTATAAATGCAATATATAGTGTTTGCTATGAAGTTCTCAATTTTTCTTCTACTATTTATACCCTTGACTGTGGCTATATTACGAATACAAATTCTGCTTTGGTATCTATGAAGGGCATGGCCTCAAAGGTTCAAGAATATCATCAAGAGAATGTAAGCTAGTTTAATCGGAATGTGTAGCTCCGTGAGTTATTTATTCCAAGGTGTATTAATAAATACCACACTCACCAATTATACTTTACCCCAGGTTTGGAATGTTGTACCACAGCAACTATGGTAGGTATATCCGATCCTATTGGTGGTTCTAAGTAATTATCTACCCCAGTAAGTATATCGAGGTGTTAACCCATTATATGGTGGAAAATTACACCGGAAATCCATCACTAGATTTACTCTACCATCACTACGCAATTGCTTACTTTGTCAAACAGCACACAAGCTAATGTCATTTATCCAATTGGCATGAGAATTATCCGGCCAGCAACTCCTCTAATACACCATTAGTAATCTTTCGGAGTAGCCAACAATCCATTCTTGTCTTTCTAGCTTTGTCTATTACTAATAAGTCCGCTATAACCTGCATTGGTATAACCTGTACCAAAGTATATTAACTTTGATTAGTTAACATAACCAATACAATCGTATCTGCAACTGATGCATCAAAAGCAGCGAAATTGGACAGGCTCTGTATGAAGCGTATAAAACTACACTGCCTCCAACTTACGACATCCCAATTACATGTTGCAGTCTAATCAGGTTACACTGAAAAAGGATTACTCCAGTTTGGTGAGGCGCTATACACAAGAACGTAACTCCATCGATCTTGGTCGTTTTTTTTTTTTTAAATAAGCTATTATCATGGACAAGAGTTGTGATATACCCGTGACTAGTTACCGTACTCTCATTTTAGGAGGGAAAGCATACCCAAGTCTAAGAGGTTCTGGCGTAAATATGGGTACACTTCGTCTGGTTGTCTTCTGTAATCTGTATGTAACTGAAGTCGGTTTCACTAATGGTTTAATTTTGACTCACTATCTCCGTCGGTGAATGTAAGTCGCCCTAAAGCAACCTTTTGATTAGGCTGACAAATCCGATTCTTATCTCGTTGTATATTGCTATAATGCTATAGTGTAATTATATGGGGGTTATGGTAGAATATTAGATAATTCCAAGTACTCGTTAAAACTGCAAACTGACATGTCGTAGGCAAACAGCAGGGGGATGGTTCCCAGTTTTGTAGCGGACATGGAAGCGGTCGCCAGCATAGGCCGTGGGAATCACGCTATAACTTTGGAGAGACCTGGTGGTTGGAGCTATTCACGAAAAGCCAACACCACTTTATTCCTTGATTCTGGTGACAAGCAAAACCTATCCCAAACAGGCAGGACAAGCAAATGGTGTAGGGAGGCGTGTGCCCAGGAAAAACACCCAAAAATTGTTTGCTTGACCTATCACGAATGGTGGTTCATGAATATGGGTAATATGTGTACAATCGAGGTAAAAAGTTCATTCGTACCTGACTGGTTCATTAAATGAATGGTGACTTAGGCACTCAAGGTATTGAATGCCATGATAAAGCAGCCCAAGGCTACGTATGGACTCAATCTTTCACCAATACGGGCAAATTTCCAAAAGATACCCCAAGCACCGGTCTTTCTGTTGTCAAGAAAGGCTGGAGCAGTAGAGTGTACGTAGGTACACGTACAAATGAGCAACAATATCACTTGTAAGAGTGATTGGAAGTTGAAGAGGGCAGACTGGAGGTTAGTATGGGTTCAGCGAGGGCGCTTCGTGCGGTGTAGCGGAGTGTGCAGCAGCACTTACCATCGTTGTTGTAGGTGAGTTAGTTTCTAGTAGGGTTGTTTGACTCGTGTCTGGTGGATTTCAGTCACGTGTACGGTTTTTTCTTGTGGTTGTCAACTTTTTGATGTCGCGAATAAGAAACAGCCTGGTATAACCAGGTGCAATAGCGGAGAACAGTACAGCGTAGTTAGTCCTAAAAGCTTATCTCAATTACCTTGGCAACGAGTATAGTACGGTTTAACGGAATAACCGACTCCAAAAAGTATGTAGGTTCTTATTTCTTTTTATATCTTACTCTTAATTTATTGCATTATTTTTTCCCTGTTTAAGGTTTCAGTTTGGCACTTATTACTCTTATCAGTGCATAGAGCAAACACCAAAGGATGGTTCCAAAGAAGCGCTCTACGGAAGAAGGTGCTAAAAAGCGACAAATCAATGACCTTTGAACCAGGTTAGGAATTGTCCCTATATTTTTTTTAAGTCTAATTATTTTAATCCTAATCTTCAAAAGCCTCTTATAGATTTACGTTCCTTTTTTTTTTCTTTCAAGAGAGTTAGTGGTTCAGCAACCAAGTGCCTTGATATGCCACCCTTCACCCACATTCCAGTCTCTCACCAGGCTTAAAGATCCACCCCGAATCCGTGACATCTATGAAGGTTAAGATAACTATTAACAAGATTTAGAGATTTAGAATAAAAAACCAAAATCTGGCTCCAGTCTATTACTCGTCTGAGACATTGCTCAAGTGATATACTTGCTCAGAACCACAAAACTGAAACTTAAAACGCCAATAGTACCAACAATTATCACCTACAAATGGCAAGAACCAGAAGAAACAATCCTCAAACCAGACGAATCGTACATGCATTCGATTTGTTCGTTTGTTCCGTATGATTTGTTCGATGAATACACAAAGTTTAATTCATAAAAGAACAATTAAGCCAGGGGTTTGAATACAGTAGATCACAATGTTATACTTTGGGAAAATAAAATAGAATTTTTATTCTTTTTTTTACCAGTCTCCTACCACAACTGGATCGTGACCTATCAGCAAGATATGTCATATTCCGTACCAAGTAACATGGTAACAGAAATGGATCTTTGAGAATTAGGACCTGTAGAACCACAAAGAAAAAAAAATATTCGTTAATAATAGCACGGCCCAAAAGCTCCACCCACCAGGTTGTCTCGGTCACCGGCTACCATTTAGGAAATCGTCAATTTATCTGGTCAATTAACCACTCCCGCCCCCTCCTCATTACACGTCATTGGTCAACAAATGCCCCTCGATCCTGTACCTACTAGGCCGTTAGATATCAAGTCTGGGGTATAAAATAACCAGTTCCCCATTAAAGGGTTAAAACAAAAAAAAAAAATTGGAGTTAATAAACTTAGTTAAATAAATTAAATAAATTAAAATATAAAAAGAGGTTATTAACATATTAAAAAAATTATTTCCACACTATGACTAGTGAAAGACCTTATAGTGTTCAAGAGAACAGACAATTATCCAAGAAAGATCAACCAGTCCATGTTGTTTTGTTTCCAAACGGGAAACATCCAGTGGATGATTTCGCTTTACCTCCAGTAGCTACAGTTCAAGACATAGATTCGCTTACAAGAGCTCAATTGGTACAGTACATGGTGGGATATCAATTAGGCTACAACGATAAATTACCCAATGTTAGAATGAAGGAGAAATTGAAGCATGCGGTGGGATTGGCTGGGACTTTTGATAATATTTTTATCTTCAAGGAGAACTGATGATTGTCCTGGCTTAAGAAATTATGGTCAAAAGGGACAAGAGAAAATATCAGGAGAAATCGAAGAATAAAGATTAACACAAGAAAGGAAAGAAAAAAAACCACCTTTCTTGGCAGCTTGGGTGCTACGAGGTGCTAGAAACCTTGGTGATCTTGGGTTCCTTGTAGTACAATATGAAGTGGCGGGTTTGGCTGTTTGCTTGACGGGGTGATTTTGCTAGACCTCCGTCAATTCACTGATGGTACACGAAATAAGCGATCTCGCTCTACGATCCTGTTCGCCGTTGAGCGGATTTACAGGCATTTAAAACCGTTTTCGCACCTCACTAATTCCGCCATAATAAGGACTAAACTTTTGACTTGAGCAGCCCCCCCTTTTTTTTTTGAATAAAGAATTACCCCATCACTTTTGACTAAGTGGAGTAATCGATTCTGTTTTGTGTTTTTACGGTGGGGGTTTAATGATGAGGGGATTTTATAAATTAGACATGTGATGTGATGTGTATCACACTCATCTTTATCGAGCCATATATAATTATTTTTGGGTGAACCAGGGGCATTGAGCTCACCCAAAGGGATACTCTGTTATGAATTATGACAATGCATAGCAACAGCTGGTCACCCGGACTTCTGGGTGTGCAGTGTGTTGAGAAATCACATATGGTGTAGGGATTTGTAGCAGTTTCTTGGGCCCCAGTGGAACAGGTCACGTGGCCGCCACTGATGGGTGGAGTTTCGTGACTTGTGGAGTCCCAGCCAGGTATACTGAAGGCTACACCCACAGCAGACCAAGATAGGAGGCGGATATACCAAGGCAGTCGGTTCTACTCTCCACCTTTAGTCCCGTACAACTCTTGATAGTCTGTGGTCACGTGACCCAGCTAGATATCTAGAGACGTACCTGAAAGGTATAGAAGTGTAAAATTAGCAAGAACCAGTGGGATGGAGCCAGTGTACACATCACGAGCGCTCTCGGTCGCGGCGAAAGATTCCGGTATGTATTTTCCCAAACCACGTCCACTTTTCAGCAAGGTTATTCACAATTATCGTATAACAAAAGGCCAGCTAACAGCACCAAAGAAGCGATGAAAAATTTGTAGAAGAAGCATCCAAATCCACATACAGGCAATAGTCTCTCTTCCTAAGCTGTTTCCAACTTGGTGTTCAGGCTCCAAGTATTTTATAACTCTCTCGCTGGTGATTCACCATTACCTAATCTACACGTGATGTTATCGACCACAGCATATTGTCAACTGTGCTATCACCTCCAAACCCTTATAGATCAACCCTACGGGTCCCAAACCTTCGTTTTAACAACCTCAAGTATCCGTCACGCATCCGCAAACCCCGATAGACCAAATTCGGCACCTTAAACTGTCAGTTTACGCCCCTCCTATTACACACTAACCAACATATCCAAAGGCATGGGTTACGATGATCCGTTCCAAATGGACGAAGAATTGCCGAATCAAGCGTTGAGTCCGGCTCCACTGACCGTCTCGCACGATATAACCCCCCATTACACCGATGCACCATCTATATACGACGACCATAACCTTATACGAACAAGATTAGCCCAGTTCAAAGTCGATGAAGCAGCTGCCGAGAACACCACCGAAGAAAGCGGTGTTGATACCAAGCAAGACCAAGAGAATCAGTATGACGAGGACATGGACGATAAGCTAGACTCTAAGCTTCATTCCGAGCTAAAGAAAGAGTACTACGAGAAGTTTGGTACTTTTGATGTGATACACCAGCCATTAACTCCACCCGAGAACTTTGCCCCAGTGGTGAATAAAATATATAGATCGTCATTTCCACAACCTAACAATTTCAGCTTTTTGAAGACGTTGAAGCTCAAGTCGGTGTTTTGCTTGATTCCAGAAGAGTATCCCGAACTCCAGTCCGAGTTCTTGAAACATGAAAATATCAGATTGTTTCAATTGGGGATGTCCGGTAACAAAGAACCGTTTGTTAAGATTAGCTCCGATTTGATCACAGAAGCTATCAAGATTGTCATTGATCCTGCTAACCACCCTATCTTGATTCATTGTAATAGAGGAAAGCACAGAACTGGATGTTTGGTGGGTGTTGTGCGAAGATTACAGAAGTGGTCTTTGACTATTATCTTTGATGAATACAGAAAGTTTGCATCGCCCAAGGAACGGCCCATGGACCAGCAGTTTATTGAATTGTATGACGAGACGAATCTTTTAAAGTACGCAGAAGAGAACAATTTGTTACCGTTAAAATGGGACTAAGAAGAAAAGAGACCAAGATAGAATTGCAGTTAATAATAGCTAATACCGCTCATTACGGTTAAATGTTAACGGTGGAAACTGACTACTGGTGGAACAATTTACCTATCAGTGCAAGAATAAATAGATGTTTCCTCAAAGATGAGAAATCATGAAGTGATTTAAATGGGAATGACAATGGACCCAAGGTAATTCATCATGGTTACCTCTTCAATTAACTGTGAATTGTGTCTATCCACTAGGGTAGCAATTGTTCGTTCCATACCCATTATTCTGCTCCGCCGCCTATTGCCATTGCACCATTACAAGCCTATTGGCTGGCTTAGGCTCATCATCTAACATATACTTCTTGATGAGAATTGCATAATGTTTTCTACTATTTATTATAAGATCATATACTTTGCAGTAGACTAAAATCATCATAATAAATATTTTACCTTCCTCAAAAGGTACCAATAAATAAGGCTAAATCATAGAGATAAAATGATCCAGCAGAGTCTATTGAGTGTATGCAATGGCTAGCCCGCAATTACCAATTGCCAATAAATAGATTTGTGAAGGCCATCGACAACCAGGAGCCAACTAACTACAATAACACCTAGTAACCAAGACAAACTCAACCCAGAGTACAGTACAATAAGCATATGAATAACCAACACCAGACCAATTTTACCTCACGATACTAGACAACTTAAAATTGTGTGTGACAATTTAACTTTTTGCTTCAATATAATTCATTTTGATTATAATTCATTTTTCATCATGTATTTTTGCTCATTCTTGGTCTTGGTCTTGGTCTTGGTCGTTTATTCTTTCTTCTGGCTTGGACCAGAAGAAGGTCTTACCGTACAAACTGGCGTTACCCACAGCCAACAAACTGATGGCGAAAGGGCTCACTTTTCCCCTTATCAAACTCTTGATACTTGGGGCACCGTTCACAATCAAGTACAAAGTGGACCAGGCAAAATTGAACCCAGCAGCATTCACAGGTTCACCATCGTATGACATCCAAGCCCCCACAAGACTGGCAGCTCCAAAGGTAAGGGCGGATGCACGGGTTGGTTTGGTAAGCGCCAAAGATTGGCTGAACATGGCAGAACCACCAGAAGAACCTGAAACAGAGATTGGTTTGGCTTTGGTGATACCTTTCCATAAAAGCACAGTACCAAGGGTAAGTGCTGGGTAGGGCGATAAGGAAAGCTCATCAAGAGTTTGGATGGCAGATTTCGTGGTATCCTGTACAGACATTATGGATGGAATTGAGTGGAAGCAAGATTGAGCTGAGGAGCGGAATTGGAAGTGTGAAGTGGCAAGTGGTAATTGAAACTGGAACTTGGAATTCGTGAGGTGGAATGGCCACAAGATAGTGGTGATAATTGCTATGGTCGTGCGGGCTAGTGCGACACAGTGTCGGTGCGTAGCGAGAGAGATGAGAAGATGAGCTGGTAATACCTGGAGTTCAATGGCGACAGTTGATTAAGGAAAGCTCGGGTCTGACGGGAAGCGTTTCGGCAGCATCCACGACATCATCAAGCTCATATTTTGGCAGGATATATCTGGTTCTGGCCCAACAGTGGGGATATTCTTCGCCAGCTTTGCCAGTGAGTTTGTAGCGAGACCTGGTCCAGAAATAGTACTCCAGGGCCAAAGTCCACCGCGATAATAGCGACAGTTCTGCAAAATCCGGGGTAGCCTCCATACAGGAAGTCCTCACCCATCAAGTCTTCAAGTTTTCAAATAAGCATCAATGACAAACAGTGTGAATAGAAAGTTCAGCAGCATACAATAACGATACGCCTGTTGTTCACCAGTAAAGTTATCGCAGTAGCGAAGATTTTGGGATACCATGTTCAAGGGCCTACAGGTGTAATTGATGTTTCTTTTAAATCTTGTTTTCCTTATAATCCTATTCTAATATACACTTAACGAATTAAACTAAGTTCTTTCACCTCTCAATCTTCTGGCCAATTGAATATCCTTCTTTTGGATAGTAACTCTCTTGGCGTGAATGGCACACAAGTTGGTGTCTTCGAATAAAGAGACCAAGTAAGCTTCAACGGATTCTTGTAAAGCACCAATGGCAGAAGATTGGAATCTCAAGTCAGTCTTGAAATCTTGAGCAATCTCTCTAACCAATCTTTGGAATGGTAACTTTCTGATCAATAATTCAGTAGACTTTTGGAATCTTCTAATTTCTCTCAAAGCAACGGTACCTGGCTTATATCTGTGAGGCTTCTTAACACCACCAGTAGATGGAGCAGACTTTCTGGCAGCCTTGGAAGCCAATTGCTTTCTTGGGGCCTTACCACCAGTGGATTTTCTTGCAGTTTGCTTGGTTCTAGCCATTGTGATTAGATACTGATACTTTATAAAGAGAAAAAAGGGCTGAATGGTGGTGGGTTCCAGGGGTTTATATATTGAGATTGGGCCCACTGCAAAGAAAAAACAAAAACAACAGTGCTGAGTCTCCCGCTAACTATAATTCTGTCGTGACCGTGTTTTTGAACCAGTACTGCCAACCAAAACAACCCAAGATCTCAGTTGATCCAGTTGTTTACGCTAGTGTGTAATCCGTGGCATGGCTACACGGCCCCAAACATTGTGAAATAGCGACTTCTTGGACCTTCAGAAGCGCGGTCGTGGTGGAACTGCCCCAAAATCAAGGAACCGTAACTCCATGGCCGCGAAATCTACGTCACTGTTCATTGTCTCCTTAACCAGCCAACTCTGAGGTCTCGAGAAGACACGGTTAGTTGCAACAACAACAACAACAACATGACGTGGCGCCCGTGTCAACGGCCTTGTCCCTAGTTACCAGCGTAGGTGATAGGAGTGGGTGCTGGACGGAAGCTTTAGGGAGCTGGTTCTTCTGGCCCCAAGGTAGTGGTGATATCGCTAGGGTTGGTAGTACTAGGGAGACGTTCCGGTATAGTATGTACTGGGGTTGTTTCTTGGGGTGGAAAAAGCGCTTATTTCGAAGGCTGCGATTTACTCACTCAAACGCGTAAACGTGTGTCTGCGTCTCAAAAGATCTCAATCGCGACTTCTCTCTACTGTCTGACTAGTACACAAACAACACGCACATCAAATGACACGAACATCTGGGTCATGCGACGGGTTCAATTCAGTATAAATAATCCCCAGATCCACCACCAATTACCCTTTTTTTTAATATCATTATTAATTAATTAATATAATACAAAAATGTCCGGTAGAGGAAAAGGTGGAAAAGGTTTAGGAAAAGGTGGTGCCAAGCGTCACAGAAAGATCTTGAGAGATAACATTCAAGGTATTACCAAGCCAGCTATCAGAAGATTGGCCAGAAGAGGTGGTGTTAAGCGTATTTCTGCTTTGATCTATGAAGAAGTCAGAGTTGTTCTTAAGTCCTTCTTGGAAAACGTTATCAGAGATGCTGTCACTTATACCGAACACGCCAAGAGAAAGACTGTTACTTCTTTGGATGTTGTTTACGCCTTGAAGAGACAAGGTAGAACCTTGTATGGTTTCGGTGGTTAAGCCATTGTGTATTAGTGTATATTAGAAATTTATGATTTGAAGAAATAATATGTATTGTAGCAATGTGATTTGTTGGTCAGGAGGAATCAACTGTTCAGTGGGTTCAATTGCCTCGCAATGGTACTATTCAAACCATTTCGCTATTCTAGCAACTATATTAGTTCAATTTTATCCGGCTCATTGGTTCTGTATATGCTTGTCTTTGTGTTCTGATCCCTGGTTTGGAGCCCTGGTTTCGACCGTTAAGCGAATAGACAGATTACATGTCAGCTTAAAATAGAAGTAGAAATGAGACTTATTTATTGTACCACTCAGTCAATCAGTCGTATAATGAATCCACAAGTCTATTCTGTCCTAGAACACCACCTGCATCCAAGTAGTTGTCCAACATTCTGTCGAATTTCTTTTCCCAACGATCCACATCTATAACTTGAAAAGGTTCAAAGATATCTGAGCTATAAAATGCCCATTCTCTAATACAAGAGCCACTTGAATCCTCTATATCTTTTTTGCGAGGTGGGCACCGACATCTACATCCCACCCCCACTTTGACTGGTTTATCTGGTGCAAGCCAGTGTGTATCTTTTCTGGTAGCAATTTTACTGTAATTTTCTGTTTCTTCATAGCGGAGTTGACCCTTTGGAGAGTTTCCTGGACAATGGGCCAATGTGGAGTGTTGGTATCCAATATCTCTAAAATAGTGAATATCTTTTAATTCTAACATCATTCCTATTGCTAAAGAATGAACTGGTGCATCTCCCCATCTTTCTTTATAAAATCCACCACTTTCATCTAGGAAATTGAAATAATCTTGATATAATTTAGAAGTGAAAAGATCAGTACGTGCGATTTCAAAATTGGACCAGAAATGGCAAAGATTATACTCTTCTCTATTCATTCTGTCTTCATATAAATTAGGCTTCTCTTCAGCTCTTAGCATCATCCGTTTTAAAAGTGGTGAATTCTCTCTAAATTCTGCAATATCGGCATCTGTCTTACCCTTTTTGTTTAAAAATTTCTGCAATGTAACTCTTGCTTCTGCTACATCCAAAATATCTATTTCTTCGTTTAAACCATCATAATCAGCATAATGTTTACCTTTTGTACGTTTTGAGTTCTTAACAAATAAGTGCCAGGCCGATCCCACATGTACTTTGTATTTGTCAATAAATGCTTTGGTCTGTCTAAAGAGACCTGGAACTGTATAATACAATTCTTCTATCATAACTGTGAACCCATACTTTTTATTTCTAGCCTCCATTTCTTTAAAGGGATCATAAGTGATATCACAAAAGAATTTGACATCTGGTTCTACTCTCCAGTACCAATCTCTCTTGGTAACCAATTCATGTTTGTAGAAATATCCAGAATAAAATCGGCACATTTTATGATATGATGGGAGATTTCCATACAAGAGTGTTCTGTCACCCTGTGAATTGATACTTTCTTCGAATACTAATGGATCCACATCTTCTTTGAATTCCCATTCATTCTTCGGAATAGTACCGAATTCTACTTCAGATGAAGTAAAGCGTGAAACGATACTTTTAAATTCTTCGGTGAATGGTTCATCATTTAAGAAGACCCACGGATAGTTGAACCATTGATTGAAATGACGTTCCATAGATTTCATAGACAGTATGACTCCTTCTATTTCGGAGTTTCTAGCTAACATAACAAATGCAGCACTTGCACGAGGTTTGGTGGTTTCAGGTACTGAGCATCCATATTGAAATGGAGCATCTAATGATGATGATATCACTTGTTCACTCATAAACATGTCATTATCGGCTGGATTTGGGTTTTCGGTAGGTGGTTCTTCTGACCCTTCTAGAACAAAGTCTTCCCAGAATTGGCCAGCTTTGTTATTGGGATTCTCTAGAAATTTCATGAGGAGAAGTATGGCGACTACTAAGCAGATAATGACTTGCCAAAGATTGTAGGAACGTCTTCGGATTCGTACTCTCCATTTTAAGAAACTCATAGTGTACGGTTGATGATGGATCTAATAGTGGAGATATCTAGTGAGTGGATTCAGATTAGAACTTGGTGGCTCTATGAGTCTGGGATAGCTGGATGAAGCTGATAATATGACAGTGAAAGTTGAAGTAAGTTACTCAGTAGTGTAAATGTCTTTCCAAACTAGAATGGATGATACTGTTAACGAGATGAGGATGAGATCAAATGATGAGTATCAAGTTGGTGTATCTAATGATTTGGTCGGATTAACACTCGAGCAACGACACACTTTCCTTCAAACTTGCTTAAGATATGTGTGAGCGGTGGCGATCCTTGACACTCGTTCGATGCTCAGTGGTTACCGATTCTTCAGATGTCGTTGATCTGTTAGGCTCTCTGATGGTACGGCGCGTGAGTCCTAGCACTGCAAAAAGACTCACCCAATTAGATGATGAGCAAACGAAGAGATTTGTGTGACAATTCTTGTAATGATGAAAGATAGACAGTGTGATTACCTAACGGAGCCCGGTTTGTGCTAGACACTAGTTCTGTATGTTGTACTAGTAGCTTTTCCCTTAATGGCTATAAAGAAGAGTGATATATTTTTATTACTTGTAGCGCTGCCAAAGTGCTGCCAAAATGGTACTCACTGAGAAGACCCAGAATGGAGGGAAGACTAAATCCACCAAACATCCAAAAATGTGACCTAAAGAACAATCTCAACTGGCACTTTGACGCTTTGTGGATTCTGTAAATTCTCTACCACTTTCCTTCTCTCTTGTTCTTCTCTTTCCTTCTCTCACTTTAATCTCTTTTCTTCTGGCTACTTTCTTCTTTTGGTGTGAGTTGTTTAATGTGAGTGATGCTACTGATAAACAATTTCTACTGTCGTATTTGGGTGCTATCATGCTTTCCCGACTCATTAATACATTCACATCTTACATGTTTTTGACCTACTTGCTGGTCTGTTTGGTTCGTTATGAATCACGGGTTATATAATTACACATGTTGCGAATGGAATTAGGGTGGAGTGTCGCTGGTCAGCCAATTCATGGCTCCAATTGGCATGACTTTTGGTGGCAGCCACGGTAAGTATACCATTGTTCCAATACTCTTTGATATTATTATAAGGTAATTGGATCACATTAAAAAGATCTTGGTACTGATCTAGTTCTTTTGATGCCATTATCAGTTCGATCTGACTGGATATATGCCTCAATCGGTGAACTAATAATATAGAAGCGGTTGTTGTGTCTAGCACTAACTGTTCCATTTGACCCTATCTGTTCCATTTGGCCCTATCAAGCCTCGGAATGTTGAAATTTAACTTGATAGCACAACCTGAATTGATAGTCAAGTGCTTGCAACTTTATCAATACATTTGGTTGGTTTAGCTCATACCAAACCTGTGGATTCAATCCTTTTTTCCAGTGGCCATCTTCAACAAAGCCAAGTCTTCGTTTAATTCTTCTTGCTTCAACCCGTGTGGTCCCACAAACTGTTTGTGTGATCCTCTGGTGTTTGGCTTATTGGCCTTATCAAGCAACACCAAAGACGGACCAGCGTCTTCATTATCCATGATCAACGTATTCAAAGCATCATAATCCTTGTCACTAAGATTAGAATCGTTACCACTGCTGGTTCCAACATTAGCAGCTCTATTAGTATGACCAGCAGCACTCGTCACTCCAGTGGATTCATCATTTGATGAGTATCTGGTGGCATAATGACGTCTTCTCTTGGATGCCAGAACATAACCATTGGGCACTGACGACCCGTTTCCTGCTGTGGTAGTTGATCCAGCACCTATTCCTCCATCTGATAAGTCATCCGCTTCGCCAGTAGTGAACCTAGAACTCATTTCTCTCTTTCTCAACGACCTACGATCATTAATATTGAGTGAACTGGCGGCGGCTGCGGCGTTCAACGCTACTGTGGCCGCATCTTCCTTGGAGTTGTTCCATGAATTGGCATTCACTAAGTTCAACAAAAGTTTATCTTCTTTCAATTGTTTGATTTGTTTCAGGAGTTTGTCATAAAGCTTTTCCTTGATAAGCTTAATCATCTTGTTGTGGTTTTCTTTGGCTTTTTCTATGTCTTCCTTATACTCAGTTTCGATTCTTTTCACTTGATATTCTTCCAAAAGACGAAGCTTGGTAAGTTCATAATCACGTTCTTCTTCCAACTCAATCTTCTTGCTGATGAACTCCTCGTTGGTTCCCTGTTGCAAAGTGGCCAAAGCAGTTTGAAGTTCATGAAGCAGCTCCCGGTAGTACGAGTCCCGTTCTGCACTGAAGGTGAGTTCAATTTTGGCAAGACGAGACCCGATCTGCTGCCTCTTTTTGTCACGTTTGCTAAGACCTGCTGGGTTAGTGGTGTTCTGGGTAGCTGTGCAGTCCATCTGCTGGTACATACTGTCGCTCATAAGTCCGTTTCGTTTTTGTTCTTCCATCTTGGGGTCTCTCAAACACTAGATGAAATGTGATTGTGTATTGAAGATGGTGTACACGTGACTAGCTCAATTCGGCTGCATCCTGCATCCACCTACCCCAATCTTTTGGAATCAGGCCTGCGCTTACATAACATGACTCATGAGAACATACTCTCCATGATTCACTAATGGATTACACCAGTTTACCATTTGCCGATGGGAACTTCGAGGAAGTTCCTCACATAACCGAGTCAATCGTCTTCCAGCTTGAAAAAGACCCCCTGAGAACCGTTACCTTGTTCCCAGTTCATGATCATAGTCAAGTACCTCAGTTACTTCTTAATCTTCTTCACCAAGAGTTCAATTTCGTGGTTGAAGAAGGATTGACTTATCCACACTATAAACCGCAAGAATACGATGAATTCATTAAATCATGGTTTACTCACTTCGTGGCTATTTTGATAGAAGGAGAACATGCTGATTTTAGCCAACTTCATGATAAACCAGCTGAGTTTTGGGAACAGTCATTTTTGGGTAATTTTTACATTAAGCCCAATTATATAGGCAGATGTTCACTGACATGTAATGCGGGATTTATTGTTAATCACCATAAGCGGGGCTTGGGTCTTGGTAAAGAGTTGGGCCGTAGATACCTTCTCTGGGCCAAACAACTTGGTTATGCTTCTAGTGTGTTTAATCTTGTGTTTGAGACTAATCCAGCTAGTATGCGCATTTGGGATGGATTGGGGTTCGAAAGAATTGGATTCCTCAAGAATGTGGCTTCCTTGAAGGGTGTTGAAGGGCTTGTTAGCGCTTATATGTACGGCATGGACTTGCTTAAGTACGAACCACCAGAATTGAAAAAGTGAAAAAGTGAAAAAGTGAGAAATTATGTGTATTAAGGTTGGAAACCTCCTCACGAGTACATTTGATAATAGATTAAGTCATTTTGAATCATAAAGCTGCCGTTTCAGTACTAAAGAAGAAATAATAGGAATAATACTAGGAATCATTATAACACTAATAATGAACAACATTTAGTGTCGGTTTAAAGATCTAGGGATTATCCCCGTCGATTGAATATAAAATTTTTACAGACTGCATTTCTGCAATACATCAGGCAATTGGTGGTTTCAAGCAATAGCTCTCGCGAGGGAAAGTTTCTGGATTTTATTTCTTAGATTACTGGACAACACATACACGCTTATAGGATATGGAGGTTTCAAATGAATTTTTGAATCTCCAGCAGCCGCATCATCAGTGGTTATATTTTGAACACTATCAATCTTCTACAGAATGATATTGAGTGATCTATTTTTGGTTTATCTCTTATTATTGGGTGATATTGTTCTAATAATGCATTAGAAGAAATAGGCTAAAGAAAAGCAGAAAGACCGCCGGTTGAGCCTGGTAGCTTGGGAGTCTGTGAATGTTGCATCTTCTACATTTATATGTGAATATACGTTGTTTTAGGTATACCTAGGCTGCGAAAAACAGTGACTGAAAAATAGTGAAAAATGAGCAATTAATCGACAAAGATGTCAGCTATAGGAGTAGATGAACAGGTTGTAAAAGAAACTATTTGAATACTGATTTTCCCTTGTAATGTCTTGTTAGTTTAGTATTCACTGGTTATAGTAGTTTAGTGGTAACAACTTTGAGGGTTCAAGGACACCACCAGTTTCAGGACGTAAAAGTGAAACGAGGGAAAAGCCAAACCTCCTGGGCCTTCAATCTGTCCTAACCTTGCTTTCTGCTACATCTCACCGTTCTACCACCCAACTGGGCTAGCCATTACTGGTAGAAGACTATGCTGGATTTGCACGTGATCAGTCACGTGCCCTCTGTCGCCATCCGGTCTCTATTGACATTCCCCAATATACCCAGCAGGACAACATCTACACACCTCCATCCATCCATCCATCATGCCTGAGTTCGACGAGGTGATGCAGGCCCCCTACCGCCCGCCGCTTGAGTACAACCCCGAAAACGACATCGACCGTTACACTGTTCTTCTTAAAGATGGTGAAACAACGGCCACCATTTATCCAATCCACTCATCGAATGAACTACCACCAGGACTCTTGGCGTTTCTATGTGATGAGTTCAACATGGAGATAGAGAGAGGAGACACCTACGCGTTCTTTGATACTCTCCATATCGAGCAGTTCCAAAACTATTGGTTTGGTGCCTTTGCTGGTGTTATGGTGCTTGGAGACTCACCAAGCTTGGAGGGTTCAAGACAGTGGGAGAAAGAGTGTTTAGGAACGTTTTATATTAAGCCCAATTATCCCGGCCGGTGTTCACATATCTGTACTGCCAACTTCTTGGTGAATGCTGGTATTAGAGGTAAAGGTATCGGTAGAACATTGACAGATTGCTATTTGCAATGGGCACCAAGACTTGGTTACACGTATTCTGTTTTTAACTTGGTATTTGAAACCAACGTGGCAGCCCGGAGAATATGGGAGTCCCTTAACTTCAAGAGAATCGGTAGAGTGAAATCTGCAGGTATTTTAAAGGGTCATGATTTGGCTGTTGATGCTATCATGTATGGAAGAGAATTGGTAAATGCATCTGATCCAGCAGTTGGAGCTTATAGATTTGATAAAATCAAGTTTTACTTGGAAACCGGTCGATACCCCGCCATGGCTGATCGACAAGAGAAGTCCCGATTAAGATCTTCTGCATCTCATTATCGTTTGGAAGGTGGGAAATTAATGTTAAAGGGAAGAGAAGTGGTTAGTGATCCGGCCAGACAACTTCAGATTTGTACTGAAGTACACATGTCTAACCATGGAGGTATTAATAAAACTACTTCTGTAGTTACTGAAAAATACCACTGGACCAGAATTAAAGATACTGTTGCCCAAGCCGTGAAAAATTGCGTGGAATGCAGAGACCAAGCCCGGGAACTACCAGTAGTCAAGAGATCTGCTCCTAAGAAGGTTGTTTCTAACCAAGCCAGAATGAGAAACAAGACATTTAACCAAACAAACAACACCAATAACCGTAATATCATCAGACCAAGAACAAATGAAGAGGTTGAAGCCATGGTTGCAGCTGCTCAATTGCACAACATACCTCCGAATAGACACGACGACAGTATTTTGGGTCATGACTTGTCTAGTTTGGACGCTGGTCTTATTGCAGTGGTGGAACAGGCCCAAGAAGAGCATCAACACCAACACCGTCAACAAGACCAAAACCAACATGGTCATAGAAACAATAACAACAACCAACATCATCATCATCATCATCATCATCATCAAAGCTATGCTGCCGCTGCTGCTGCTGCGGTTGGTGACTCCAATTATGACTATCCTAACGACTACCCACACCATGAATACGACAGTGGGACTTCAAATAATAACTCCAAGCACAGAGATAACAACGATATACCCGTTGATCCAGAAGTTAGTGCGTTTGATCACAATAATGGAGGTGATGAGATTGAAATTGCCAGAGCTTTGATACATGCAAACGAAGTGTCTGACGATGATGGCGCCGAAAGAAGACATAAATACAAGAATGGACGTGACAATGACGAGGCAAATATGTTTATGAAATCATAAGAACATCTGTAAAGATTGGTATGAGATAAAATAAACATAATGAAAACTTGGTGAAAAGAAATGATTCTAAATCATTAGAGCCATGGTTCTTGTCGCTTGTAAATCGAATTTCGAACTGTCTTTAAAACCAAGTAATATGGAATATGCCATTATATATGATAGTGAAGGCCACTAAGTGATCTCTTCTCGCACTGACTGTGAAGTTGGTTATATAGATGGCCTTATGGTAGTATCTTGGCTACAATGTAATATAAATGAATGTACTGTTAGTAATATTATGTAAACAATCCAGAATACAGTGTATATTAAGTGTTTTATGACTCTAGAAATGTGATCTCTTGAATCCCCCATTGGACTAAGATATAGTGCATTCCAATTCATGTTGTACCACTAATTACGTAATATGTTCTGTTTTCTTACATAATTGGCCATCGGGTGGATGCTCACAGAAAAAATTTAAGTGTTGTATAGAATGCGAACTTAGCATATATACAGGATCTTGATTAGTCAATGGTTACGCAATACAAGATACTCAGGAGGATTTAACCCGATAAGGTTAAATGCAAGTCAATCAGAGGATATAACTGAATAGGGTTAATCCATCGGAAGAGCTCATAGTCGAAGGCTGTGTTCCACCCCTTCGTCGGATGTTATTGGTTGACTTGGCGGGGTCTTGGTTTAGTGGGAGGCGCTGTTGTTTCGCTCTCTCAAGTATAAATACCAGTAGATTTATAGTTCTTTTAGGATCATCAATAAACTAGGTTATAAACGGTTCAGTAAGTTCTCTACATAGATCGCTACTGCTATTGGTCATTAAGGGAAGAGAACTTATAAAACATTAAGTGTAACGAAGTGGATGTATCTAAGGTTATCTGTGCAGGAATAACTAGGATTAGGAACCACAGGAAAGGATTAGAGGCCTTGAAAGAGCAAGGGAACCAATGAGAAGAAAGATCGAAAGTGGACGAAGTATAAATAGGATTAAATAGCAAGAGTGAGAAAAGGATCGCACTTCGGATAGACAGAAGAGACCTAAGAGTGGAAGGAGACATAGTACGAAAGATTGTTGAATATAAAGAAGAATAATATCAGGAGTTAGAGAAGAGGATATTATTATTGTTATAAGACGTTTCCAGTAATTACATTCGCTACTAGTAAACTATAATCAGAGTGATCGAGTATAGGTTAACTATAATCTATCAATTACATCAAGAAGAAGACTTACGAACCTACTCTGTTACATTAAGTGTATTAAGCCGGTCTAGTATAGTGGTTAGTACAGTTCGTTGTGGCCGAACAAACCCAGGTTCGATTCCTGGGACCGGCAAATTTTTTGGCATTATGTTCAAATTCTTTAACTTTGATACTCTAAGTTCGGGAAACTATGGAGCTGATACGCCTTAACATGCTTTGTTCATGGGGACTTTCAGTTCAGATTTAGAGCGAATAATAATTGAGTTGATACAAGACAATAACCTGATAGATTGAGTACTTGCGATTAGTAATGAAGAAAGACATAAGAAATTGAAGCAACCAATTAGAAACGATTGCAATTGGCAGATTTTCTTTTCTTTGTATTCTTTGGAACATTCGGTCATTTAGCTCTGTTCGGTTTGCCCAGTGTTACTTTAATCTCTGGGTTTAGTAAACCGTCAAGTGGACCTAAATAACTTACCAATAAAGTTCAAGGACTGTAAGTGAATATCACATAGTATTCTAGAAGCTTTCTGCACTATTGGGCTACAGTTTCAAATAAATTTTTCTGTTATTCTATATTATTTCTTCTCAATTCAGTTGTTAACCTGTTTGTGTACACAATAATTAGAATACTGATTTGGGTGCAAAATCCATCAAATGCAATAACCATGGCCTCCCAAACAGCAAATTTTAGCCATTTAAACCAAACAATATTATTCTTTGGCCTTCTCTCTATCTACTGGACATCTTTAAATCCTCACAAAACCCACAAATCACCATATAATCCACAATATATACCAATTTGGTCTTTACGCACTGAACCTACTTAATGCTACACGGATAATAAAAAAACGAATTGAATTAAATTAAATACATCTATCAAAGATGGTCTATAATATTCTACTTTACATTATATATAAGTATATTAAGTTGTTAATACTTGAAAATTCCCCCGAATTAGGTATTAACACCGGTAACATAAATGCAAACTATATATGTTCAATTCCCCAATTGAACTATTTTTTTAAAAGATTTTAATAATGTAAGTTAGAATGGATCAAAAATAGATACAATATCAACTCAATTAAGTTTTGGTTGGTCAAGCTTTTCTTTGGAAATTATAAATCTTAAAAGTCAACACCAATAACCATAGCTAATAAGGCCATTCTGACGAACAAACCATATCTCATTTGTCTGAAGTAAGCAGCTCTTTGGTCAAAATCAACTTCTTCACGAATTTCATTGGTTCTTGGTAATGGGTGCATAACACACATATGTTGTTTAGCATGGTGTAAGATCTTGTTATCAACAATGTAAGTATCCTTTAATCTTTGGTATTGCTCCTTGTCAGCGAATCTTTCTTCTTGAACTCTGGTACAGTACAAGACATCAGATCTAGCAATAAGTTCTTCAGTCAAAACTTCACTTTCAGCAACCAACATACCGTTAGATCTCAAAAAGTTTTTAATATCTTCAGGTAATTCTAATTCCTTTGGAGCAACCAATTGAATTCTAACTTGGTAGTGACGTAACAACTTACATAAGGAATGGACTGGTCTACCGTATTTCAAATCACCCATGAAGGTAACAGTAATACCGTTAACAGTACCCAATTCTTCTCTAATAGTGAATAAATCTAATAAAGCTTGAGTTGGGTGTTCCTTACTTCCGTTACCACCATTGATAATTGGAACTGGAGAGTACTTAGCAGCAATATCAGCAGATTCTTCAGATGGATGTCTTAAGACAATGGCATCAGAGTAAGAAGCCAAGGTTCTAATAGTGTCTTGTAAAGTTTCACCCTTCTTGATAGAAGAAGAGTGAGAATCAATAGAAATGACTCTACCACCTAATCTTTGCATAGCAGCATCGAAAGAACCAGAAGTTCTGGTGGATGGTTCGTAGAACATAGTAGCCAAGAGTCTACCCTTCAATAAGTCCAAAACACCTTGTCTTTCAACAGCCAATCTCATTTCTTGAGCAACAGTGAACAAAGAGTGTAAGTCAGATCTGGAGAATTGATTAACAGACAAAACAGAGGTTCTTAAGAAACTGTTGTGGTTTCTAATGTAGTTAACCAAAGCATCACCTTCACTCAAGTTAAGAGGTGGTTGACTGACCAACTTAGAACCTAATCTTTCAAATTCAGCTTGAGAAGATGGAAGTTCCTTGGACATAGAAGGACGACGAATATCGTTGGAGAAGGACATTCTGTTCTTTCTGGAAAGATTTGGAGATTGAGGAATGTTAGACACAAACTTACTCTTGGAAACAACTTCGTTGTTACCAGAAGCAACAGTGGTTAAGATCTTACCATCCAAAACAGCAGTTTCACCATGGAAAGAAACTCTTTCAATGGAACCGAATAATTTGGAACCCTTGAAGGTAGAAGCAAATGGACTGTCGAGACTAACAACAACTCTGTCCAAATCAATTTCAACAGAAGCGTCTTGCTTTGGAATGTTGAAGATCTTGACTGGGTTGTCGTGGAACTTAGCAACAATGTCATCGACAGTAAGCTTACCATCCTTAACAGCAGTAAGTAATAATGGCAAGGCTTCCTTGACACCCATACCTGGAACAATGTTCTTGTTCAAGGCCTTAGCAACCAAGTAAGGCAAGACACCAATGGAGAAACAATCGATATCAGCCAATCCAGCCCATAATTCAGCTTGATCTTCCTTGGTTGGTAAGAAAGGAACGTTAATTTGGTCTCTGGATAAGAATAAGGAGAAGACAGCAACATCACAAGTAACTTGTAATTGCTTGTCCTTGGCCATTCTAATCAAATCCAAATCTTCCTTGGAAGAAACACCAGTAATGTGGATGGATCTGTTGTGTAAAGAAGCCAATAATAAGACAGAAGCCAAGTCGGTAGTCTTAGCATCAGTTATGATTGGCTTGTTTTCAGGCCAAGAAGCAAAGTGGGAAGAAATAGCAGAAACCTTGGAGTTAGCCAAGTCGTTGAATGGCAACCACAAAGAAGCAGCGTTTTCACTGGCTTCAAGAACTTCACCAGAGTTAGCTTCAGAACCAGCAATGGAGAAGGAGTAATCGGTGTAAGCACTAGAAGAAGCGGAGTTGACAGCACCAACCAAAGATTCAAAGTTGGTGATGGTAGAACCAGCCAAAGTGTGAGGCAAGAACTCGTTGAAGGTGAAACCAGCAGCCAAAGAAGCCTTGGTGGTAGCATCAAAATCTTCCAAAGATGGAATGAAGGAAGTGATGTTGATCAAACCTGGAATAGAAACGGTCTTATGAGAAGTTTGAGCATCAATGCTGGAAACTTCCAAAGAAATATTTCTAGCGATGGCTTCAACCAATAACTTGGCGTTCTTGACATTGGTGACCAAAGGAACAGAGTAATCAACAGCCATACGACGAGATTCGTAACCCTTAGACATGTAAGAGGCAGGACGACGGAATCTGTTGGCAGATGGCAAGTTGACATACAAGTCGATCAAGTTGTTGGCCAAATGTTGAGTTAAGGAGTATTCGGATTTTTGGTCTTCTTCCTTACTCAAGACTTCCAAGTAGTGAACAGGAATACCATGTTCCTTGATGAAATCAGCAGTACCAGCAGTAGCAAAGATCTTGTAGCCTAATTCATTCAACTTGGCGATGGATGGTAAAAGTTCTTGCTTTTCCTTGTAGGAACCAATGGAGAACAAGATATTCTTCTTTGGTAACTTGAATCCAGTAGAAAGTAACGATTTCAAGTAAGCTTCGTACTTGTTTCTACCGAAAGTAGCGACTTCACCAGTAGAAGCCATTTCAACACCCAAGATCGGATCGGCACCGGCCAATCTAGAGAAGGAGAATTGAGGAACCTTAACAGCACAATAATCTTGAGGTAACTTTTCACCCGGGTAAGGAGTAACTGGAAGATCCATGATGGCCTTGGTGGCCATTTCAATCAAATCAGTACCAACCACCTTGGAGATGAATGGGAAGGATCTAGAAGCACGGACGTTACATTCAATGACCTTGATATCGTTATCCTTAGCAATAAATTGGATGTTGTAAGGACCAGTGATGTCCAAAGCCTTACCAATCTTGGCGGTAGCTTCTACGATTCTGTTGACGGTTTCAGGATCCAAATCTTGAGGAGGAACAATCAAAGTAGCATCACCAGAATGGACACCAGCGTTTTCAACGTGTTCGGAAACAACGTGCATGATCATCTTACCATCCTTAGCAACAGCGTCCATTTCGATTTCCTTGGCTTGCTCAATGTACTTGGTGATAACAACTGGGTAATCAGGAGAAACATCAACGGCTTGAGTCAAGTAAGAGGCCAAGTCATCTCTGGAGTAAACGGTGTTCATAGCGGCACCAGACAACACGTAGGAAGGTCTAACCAAGACTGGGTAGGTGACCTTAGCGGCGAATTCTTCAGCTTCTTCAATGGAAGTCAATTCCTTCCAAGCAGGTTGATCAACACCGATTCTATCCAACATTCTGGAGAACTTGTATCTGTTTTCAGCACTATCGATCATTTCTGGGGAGGTACCCAAGATCTTAACGTTTTGACGGTGTAATGGTAAAGCAATGTTGTTGGAGGTTTGACCACCCATAGAAATGATCACACCGGAAGATTGTTCCAAGTCATAGATATCCAAGACTCTTTCCAAATTGATGGTTTCAAAGTATAATCTATCAGCTTCATCATAATCGGTAGAGACGGTTTCTGGGTTATAGTTGATCATAATGGTCTTGATCTTGTTTTCTCTCAAGGTTCTAATGGCTCTAACAGCACACCAATCGAACTCGACAGAGGAACCAATACGGTAAACACCAGAACCCAACACAATCACACCGTGTTCATCAAACTTGACATCGGAAGAATCAGCATTGTAAGTGATGTAAAGATAGTTGGTGAAAGCAGGGAATTCAGCGGCAACTGTATCGATTTGTTTAACAAATGGAATGATGCCAAAGTCCTTACGCAATCTTCTGATGGCAACTTCGTTGGAGTTGATGAACTTGGCGATTTGACGATCTTCAAAACCCAACTGTTTGGCTTGTTTCAACACGGTCATTGGAAGGTTTTCCTTGGTACCGTAAGAAGCAATCTTATTACCGAACTTGATCAAACCATCGAGCTTGTTCAAGAACCATTTGTCGATGTTGGTCAACTTCCAGACCTTATCAACGGAGTAACCGTCAGATAAAGCGTTGGCAATGGCAAACAATCTTTGATCGGAAGGAGTTTGTAATTCACTGTCGATATCGATGGACATCAAAGCAGAGGTCTTGTTGAAACCAAGGTTTTGGTAATCAGTGGATCTGATGGCCTTTTGAATGGCTTCTTCAAAGGTTCTACCAATCGACATAACTTCACCAACCGATTTCATGGAAGAAGACAAAAGGGAAGAAACTCTGGTGAACTTCTTCAAATCCCATCTTGGGATCTTGACCACAACATAATCCAAAGATGGTTCGAAACAAGCAACGGTGGATCTGGTAACCGAGTTCTTGATTTCATTCAATGGAATGTTCAAACCCAACTTAGCAGCAGTGTAAGCCAATGGATAACCAGTGGCCTTGGAGGCCAAAGCAGAAGATCTAGATAATCTGGCATTGACTTCAATGATACAGTATTCCTTGGAGAAAGGGTTCAAGGCATATTGAATGTTACATTCACCAACAACACCCAAGTGTCTAATGACATTGACGGCAGTGGTTCTTAACATGTTGTAATCTTCATCAGACAAGGTTTGAGAAGGAGCAACCACAATGGAATCACCAGTGTGAATACCCAAAGGATCAAAGTTTTCCATGTTACAGACGGTGATACAGTTATCGAAACGATCTCTAACAACTTCGTATTCGACTTCCTTCCAACCCTTCATGGATTTTTCAACAAGGACTTGAGGAGAAGTAGCGAAGGCCTTGTTACATAAAGCGACCAATTCTTCTTCATTATCGGCGAAACCAGAACCTAAACCACCCAAAGCGAAAGCAGCTCTGATAATCAATGGGTAACCGATGTTGTTAGCAGCTTTAACGGCTTCCTGGACGGTGTTACAGGCTTCAGATTGAGCAACCTTTTCACCGATTTCTTCCATGGCATTGGCGAACAATTCTCTGTCTTCAGTGGTGATAACAGTGTCAATTGGAGTACCAAGAACCTTAACACCTAAGCCTTCAAACTCGTCCTTAAGAGAAATACCAACGGATAAAGCGGTTTGACCACCGAAGGTACAGTAGATACCATCCGGACGTTCGTATTGAATAACCTTTCTGACGAAATCTGGGGTAACTGGTAAGAAGTAGACCTTGTCGGCCAAACCCTTGGAGGTTTGGATGGTAGCAATGTTAGGGTTGATCAAGATGGTGTAGATACCTTCTTCCTTCAAGGCCTTGATGGCTTGAGAACCAGAGTAATCGAACTCACCAGCTTGACCAATGGACAAACCACCAGAACCCAAGACCAAGACCTTCTTGGCATCGACTCTTGGGTGAGCAGCTCTGTTTTCAGCAACCAAACCACCTGGGAAGGCAACTTGCTTGAAAACACCGGTTTCCTTGAAGTCAGCAACCGCATTGATAAAGACATCGAATAAGAATTCGGTGTCTCTTGGACCTGGGGTGGATTCCGGGTGGAATTGGACAGAAAAGAAAGGCTTGCTTTCGTGGTAGATACCTTCGTTGGAACCGTCATTGGCATTAACAAACAATTCCTTCCAGCCGTTGGTTAAAGTGTTGGTATCAACAGCGAAACCGTGATTTTGGGAGGTGATGTAACATCTACCGGAGATGGTAGAGGTACATGGGATGTTGTGACCACGGTTACCGAACTTCAACTTCATGGTGGAGGCACCGGTGGCTCTGGCCATCAATTGATGACCTAAACAGATACCAAAGATAGGAGTCTTGGCTTCGTCAATGACCTTGGTTAATCTGGCAACAGTATCGGCCATGACTTGAGGATCACCAGGACCGTTGGAGATGAACAAACCATCGTATTCTTCCTTAGTGTAGTCGTAGTCCCATGGAACAACCAATAATTCAACACCACGTCTGACAAAACAACGGATTTGGTTGTATTTCATACCAACATCAACAGCAACAATTCTGATTGGTTTACCGTTCTTGGTCAACTTGACACCTTCCTTTGGAGTGTACAAGACTGGCTTCTTGGTGGAAACCTTAGCAACCAAGTTCTTGACATTTGGATCGTCCCATTCTGGAATTTCAAAGTGTTGTTTCCAGTCAGCCGATGATTCAGACAAGATGGCATCGGAAGTGATGGAAGACTTTTGTAAAGCCAATCTACCAAGAGTGGAACCATTGTCTCTCAATCTCTTGGTCAAGGCTCTGGTATCAACACCATAGATAGCAGGAATGTTGTGTTCTTGTAACCATTTACCTAAAGAGGATTTGGCCAAGTAATGAGAGTATTCTTCGGTGTAATGAGCAACAACCAAACCAGCAATGTGGATCTTGTTGGATTCGAAATATTTGGGCAATGCTGGGGAATAGTCATCGTCCATCAATTCTCTATCAGGAACACCGTAGTTACCAACCAATGGATAAGTGATAACTAAAATTTGACCTTCATAAGAAGGATCGGTGATGGATTCGGGGTAACCAACCATACCGGTTTGGAAAACAACTTCACCGGCAGCGGCAACAGGAGCACCGAAGGAGTAACCTTGCAAGGCAATACCATCTTGGGTTTCCAAGGTCATCATGAGATCACCAGTGGACTCCATTGGAGGAGTAATAGGAGCGGATAATTTAGCCATGTCTTGTTTTAGTTGGGGGGATTAAAACGGGATCTAGTCAAATGTTAGTAAAAAGAAAGGAAGAAAGAAAGAAAGAAAGAAACACAATTACCACACCTTTAACCTCAATGTGCCGCTGCTAGTAACTACAGAGACAAGGGTATTCAATAAGGTCCAGATCTTTGGGGTTAGGGCCAACTGGAGTGAAAAATCCGTCTGGCCTTCGCGATGACTATTGAGTCACCTGCACATCCCCCATTTGGTGTGGACAACAAGTGGGGGGCAGTATGCAAGATCTAACCCAAGTTCTCTGGATAGTCACCGATAGCGATAGCCAACACCGTCGATACCACGCCTGCAAGGGTCCTTTAGGCGTAGCCATGGCGGCGTACCGTTCCTCTTGAAGACCAGTGCCATTGGTTCTTTTAGGGACGGAATTCGTGGGCATTGAGTATCAAGATCGTTAAAGACCAATTGATCCAAACGAATCTGGTGAGCCTTATTGCAAAAGTTCTGTTACTAGTGAGTAGCTGGTCGGAACCAGTAATTCATTGTAGCGGAGGAGGTGTTGGGATGTGGGGGAGGGAGGTAAAGGAATAGAGACCTACAGTCTCTCAAACATCATTTACTTACTCAAAGTCGTGGGGGAGAAGACGTCAAACCAAAGACTAGCGTAGTGGGGAAGTGATGCTTGAGAGAGAGAGAGAAGATAAAATAACAGCTACGACGGTGGGGCCAAAACCGGGTCCTTTTATAGTCTGGGATATGGCACCGAAAATTTTTCAGCGCGGCACGTGAGCGTTGTTGCTGGAAGTGACATCACCTGCAATGCGCAAAGACAGGAATGAAGGACGCCAATGATTTGGGGCTACAAGGGCGTTAGAAGGGCCAGGAAAACGGCATCCCTGGTCTTTTTGAGTGGCTCGTGGCACCAGACGCTTTTTTTGCGAGTTTCCAGGACCTCGGGTGCCCTTTTTAGCGCCGTTTTTTTCTTTTGGGGCCCTTTTTTTTGCATCAAGGTCCCACTTTATTGAAATTCGCCCACGCACGCAAGGCGGGCGATGAGATGAGCTAATAGAGTTGGCACACGACACCTATACCCATTAGCAAGGGACAAGGATAAACGGAGCGAGCTAATTAATCCGGTGGTTGAGAGCAACAACCCATGGGATCTCAATGGTAGGTACCGTTTCACTCTTGCAACAAAGACTCCCCTTAAACCCACTTGCAACTTTCATCCAACGTATAAAAAAACCCGGTGAAAAATCGCCAGTATGTTGGAAAAATTACCTATTGGCACTAGGAAAGTATCAAAGTATCAAAGTATCAGGGTTTTAGCACATTTGTCCTGGGGTGTTGAACAGCTTGGTCGTAGATGGGACACTCGGTTGACTTCGATTTTGACTTCTGAAGTATTGCAAGGCTCATCAACATATTTTTTTTTGCACTAAATTAGAGCATTTTGTGTTCCGTTTCGGTAGTAACAGTCAAGTCGAGAGGTTCAATTGTTCTGGCATAGTCTAAACGTAAACGTTGCTGTGATAAGGACACAAATGGCAGGAAGCGCAAATCCCTACCAAAGCCGGATCTTGGTATCGAAGGATGCTGGACTGGCCGTGGTATACCGAGGTGGGGGGGGGTGGGGGATGCTCTTTTGGAACTGAAAACTTTGGTGTTTGTGCCAATTGGGAACAGACACTCCCGAAAAAGGTGTCAAGGCCGAAATGGCCTAACCCATTGAGATTGAGTCGGCCATACGGCAGGAGCGCCATCTCGTAAATAGGCTACAAAGGCCAGGACGACATTCATCAAGCCCAGCACCTAGCCACGATAAGCACCAGTGTAGTTGGACATTGGTGCGGTACAGGGAGGGTGCACGGTGGCGGTGGTGGCGGTGCCAATGGCCAAGTGGCAGTTTTCTACTTGGACTGGCTGCATCGTCTGCATCCTATTGGCCAAACCCGGCCATGTTTTGGCTGTTCCTGGTAGTCTCTTATTCTAGTTGACGGAATTTCGCATCACAATGTCGCTACGCTACCAGCCTCTTGTCATCATGTCGTTCCTTACAGTCCCCCCACTTTCAATACGAGAGAATGAGAGAACTAACTCATCTAACTACCCTCCATCCCTTCACCAGCCCTTATCTCGTCCAGTCCACTCCCTTCACCAGCCCCTGGCCATCACTCCACCCGCCACTGCGCTGTGCTGAATCTGTGTCGCCCCTCGTGTCCTGTATCCCGTGGCCCAATAATCGTCTAAGCCTCTGTTCCTCATCACCGGAAACTCAACTGTCTCCATCCAGACACCGCTAAACAGAACAAACCATCATTATCAACAACGGACTTGACCTCATCTCTTACGCCAAACCAACACCCGTGCCACCAGATATCCGTACTGCTGCCAGACCTTCGCCAGCTCCAAATCATAGCATCTTCTTTACTTCCAGTACATCCTATTGTGTTGGTATTTCCAGGTTCATCACCAAAAATATACTTCAAAAAGTCCATCACCAGTTTGATCAGCATCCAGGGCTTTCCTCATCCAATTGTAGTATGATAATATGAAATTCAAAGATATATATTCCCGATACAAGCAGCTCCGAACGGAAAGGGCGTTGGGAACCACCATCAGAAACGGAATCCATCGGGTGGGAGCTTTTATCCAACCGTTTGTTCGTATCTTTATCCCTAATTTCCGGGCTGCCCATTACTTCTACATTGTGTTAATGGTGTTTCTAGGGTCCTTTGTGGTTTATCCTGTTCATGATATTTCTTATGTTGACACTCTATTTGTCACTGGTGGTGCATCCACTCAAGCAGGCTTGAATGTTATTGATACCAATTTGTTGAAGCTTTCTCAGCAGATAGTCATCTATATTCTCGCGTGTCTTACCACCCCAATTTTCATCCATGGCTCTTTATTATTCGTTCGGTTATATTGGTTTGAACGGCATTTTGATAATATTAAAGAAAGTTCCAAACTCAATTTTAAAATGAGACGTAATGCTACCATTGCCAAAACCCGGTCTCGTTCTATGGATTCCACCTATATGAATACTGCCAATAATCGAGGTTTGGGTTTTCAAAATTTGAACCAATCTCCTTCAAAAGATGCCGATATTTTAGATACTCCTCAATCGTCTCAATCCACCACCAAACCTGACGACAACAAAGTGGTTCATGTCAGCGAACCTTCCGATAGTGAAGTAGACCAACCAAGACCGGACTTGGAGGTGTCTGAATCACAAGCCCATGGATCTACTGCCGCTGCCGATAATATCCGTTTCGCTGACCTTCCACATCCCAAGAGAAGAGTCAGACAAAAGGAAATTGATCCTGAAGATATGTACCGGTCTATAGCCATGCTTCGTGATAACCAAAAGAATTCAAACCCCACCACCATTCAATTCTCCGATAAAGTGCACGATAAGCACAAGCAGAACCATGACGATGATGAGGTGTTGATCATCAAATCACCTAACGAAATCGAAAAGGATCTGAACAACCCTATTTTCACCAAAAGACACCGTAGAAGAAGTTCTAATAATTTAGTTTCCCCCAAGAAAAAGTGGTCTTTGAGCAGACCAAGTGGACACCATCACCAATGGTCGAAGAAGCTCAAAAGAACCATCTCAAATTCCGGAATGGCCAGAAACACCACCACCACCGATGATGATGACGACGACTACGATGATGAAGATGATGATGCCTCGATCGACTCCGAAACCAACCAATTGACCAATGATGAACATGATTTTGCCGTGGAGGATGGTGACGATGAACGTGACGAATATGATGATGATGAAGAGCATATAGATTCCGAAGATCCTATGTCGTCTGTCAAGAGTATCTCGTCTCATAAGAGACCTAACTCGGAAGAACGCCCTCCACATATGAGATCCACCATGTTCAAAACACCAGCATTCGATAGAAGTAGAACCCGTTCCATTAAGAGAAAGGTCAATTCCAGACTTAGAAAAATGGCTTCCGCCACCAGACTGAACTCTAGAAGCTTCTTTGACAATTCTGAGTACACCAGTCGTGATGAAGACGATGAAGAGGATGACATGAACTCCATGGGTGGCTCTCTTAGAAAAGTCATGAGTACTAACTACTTGTCATGGGTTCCTACCGTGGGAAGAAACTCCACTTTCGTGCATCTAACAGAAGAACAGAAGGAAGAATTGGGTGGTGTGGAATATAGAGCCACCAAATTGTTGATCAAGATCATTGTAATCTACTATGTCGGGTTCCATATCTTGGCTATGACCTTTCTTTTACCATACATTCTTCACAAAAGTAACTTTAAGGTTATTGTTCGTGAACAAGGTATTTCACCTACTTGGTGGGCCTTTTTCACCGCTCAATCATCATTTAACGATTTGGGTATTACCTTGACCGACAACTCGATGATCTCCTTCAACAGGTCTACCTATGTCATGATTGTGGTATCTTTCTTTGTGGTTATTGGTAATACTGGTTTCCCTGTATTTTTACGGTTTATCATTTGGATTCTATTCAAGTTTGCTAAACCGTTGTCATTGTATAAAGAATCGCTTGGGTTCCTTTTGGATCACCCCAGACGTTGTTTTACCTTATTGTTCCCCTCCGTTCCTACCTGGTGGTTGTTCTTCATTTTGGTGGTATTGAATGCCGTTGATTTGGTTCTTTTCATCATCTTGGATCTTCATAGTGAAGTTTTGACTAGTACCCCTGTGGGTTACAGAATAATGCAAGGTTTGTTCCAGGCTTTCAGTACTAGAACGGCTGGTTTCAGTATAGTCGATTTAAGTCAATTGCATCCAGCAGTTCAAGTCAGTTATATGATTATGATGTATATTTCTGTGTTACCATTGGCTATCTCGATTAGAAGAACCAACGTTTATGAAGAACAATCTTTGGGTGTTTATCTTAAAGATGAATCTAATGAAGAAGACATGGATAAAAAACCAAGAACCTTCGTGGGTACCCATTTAAGAAACCAATTATCTTTCGATTTATGGTTTATCTTTTTGGGCTTATTCATTATTTGTGTCTGTGAATCAGGTAAATTACAAAAGGATGATTTCCGATTCTCTGTCTTTAGTGTTATGTTTGAGATTATCAGTGCTTATGGTACTGTTGGATTATCATTGGGATATCCTAATGTTAATGCATCATTATCATCACAATTTTCTACTATTTCCAAATTGGTTATTATTGCCATGATGATTAGAGGTAGACACAGAGGTTTGCCCTACTCTTTGGATAGAGCTATCATGTTACCAAATGATCATATGCTGAAGAGAGATAGAGTTCAAGAACATCACGCAATCAGAAACAATGCCACTTTAGAAAGATCTATGACTAGAAGTAGTACTTTTGATCATAATAACGAAGACTCTAACCTTTTGACCAAAGTCAAGAGTGTGTTTGAACTTGGTAACAATTTTATCAGAAGAGGATCTACTTGGGGCGGTAGTTACCAAGGTGGATTCCCGGGAGGAACAAATCATATGCATCGTCCTAGTGATGCTAGTAGAAGAGAAAGCCATAAGGATGATGCTAGTTTGACTCGGATGGGAAGCCACAGAGCTAATTACCATGTGGAAAGACACGAATTGGACAATCTTTGAGATAGAAAAATTGAAGGGAAATGGAGTTTTTTGAAACTTAATAATACGGGAAAACCCCAAAACATACATACACTTTTATCAACAACTAATGGACAATTTGCAATTGTCATTACCCTGTTTCTTTTTCAATTAAATTTTATTTGTGGGGTATGTCTGCAACTATTTTATTTAAGGAGTTTTATAGCATTAATTGGACTTGTAATAATACCTGGTGTAGTAGCGGTTGAGCTGTTTGATAATAGAAGAGTTGAACCCGGTTCTTATTTGGGTTCGCTAGTGGTGCCCCACTGTGGCAGGTTTGCTGGTAGCAATTTCGCAGCCATTTTGTATGGAACCCAGGATTTACATACTAGCATTAACGATATCACTAACTACCATGAATGTTGCCAATATATTATGAGCTAAGCCACGGCTACTCTTTACTCTTGCAGCTCATGAAGATGGCTGGTTAGTGCTGCCTGTACGAACTCGTACCAGTCTTCAAACGGCACCATCCCCGTACTGGTAATTGGATGGTCTGGTGGTGCCATATCTCTATTCATGAAGTGAGCATCATGGTGTAGATTAGCCATAACTTTGTCTGTTTCGTTACCATCATGGGAGTCGGTACTGCTTTCTAGCATCTCCTTTAGTTCCTCCTCTGTTGATATCAAGCTATCTATATTTTTGGCCGTTTTGAAGGCGTTGGTTATTGTTTCTGGTGTCACTTTTGCAGACCAGCCAGACTTTGGAGGAGTATGCTTTTTATCTAAATCTAGTAACTTTTCAAGAGAGCTGAGGAAGAACGTTTGTGGCTCGTGAGAAGGTTCTTTTTCAGCTGCTTTGGAACTTGTGGATTTTCTTGATGAAGAACGAGTTTTCTTTCGGGATGTGAATTTGGCTGGAGTTGGAATTTCTTCACCAGGCATCGGAATAGAAGAATGGCAGTGGTGAAACCAGCTCAAAAACTATTGATTGGACTTTGTTCTTGTTGGAATGTCACATATAACGACTCTTGTTTACTCTGGTTAGCGGTTTTTATCTTAATTTGGGTTTGTACTTTTGCACCCAGGACATTTTTGCAATTTTTCAAAAATTGCAAATTTTCTACTTTTTCGTATTTGTACAGAAGTACCTAGTCAACACAACCAAATAGACATTATCATATTTACAAGAAATGGGTGATATTTCGTTCTGAAAACCATAGTTAGTGTCCCACCCGGTGTATACCCTTCTAGTACATTTCTATTGGTGTCTACGTTTTCTTCCTATATTTCGTATATTATGCCTATTAACCACATGGATTAATTACTAACTGTGCAACTGTGCCGTTGGCTTCTGGGACTATCTTCAGTATACCCAGGAACTATGATCTCCAAAGAATCACCACTCTACGGATCTGTAGTTACCAGTCACCCGAGTTTACCGAGTATAAGGATGCGTTGTGACATTCGACAAATGTGACGAGTCGACTTGACCAACTGATGACTGTTGATGAGACGAGTCATGATGAACCGACAATCGCATTTTTCAGTGTTATAATTAAATAATAATTGTGTTTCACATTTGATATTTGTATCAATATCCTTAGTGGTTCATATTGTCAAGTACCTGTTTAGTATATTTGTATTGCGTCATAAGCTCAGCAAACATGTGATGATTTCCATTCTCCATTCTCCATTCTCCACTCTGTATATTGTCTTCTGTGTACTTGCTTCTCTAATTCTTTGAAGCTTACAAGTAGTTCTTTCTATTACCAGTCCTTATGAATCTTCTTAATTGCCATTCAACATCGGCGTCCTTGTTATCAGGCAAACCCAACTTGATTTCGTAAAGTCTCATTTCGAATCTTGGACCGATTTCACTGATTTCCACGGTATCTTTGGTCTTGACGTAGACATGGTGTCTGACGGAAATAAAATCGTCGTTGTTAACAAAGGTGATCACTCTGGAGCTGTCCTTTTTAACACCTGGAGGGAACAAATGCTTCAAGATCTTTTCTACTCTCTTTCCCAAGGCGGTGTTGAAGTTTTCAAATATGAGATGAGGGTATGTTTCAGAGATGTTTCCGATGTTTGGTAAGTCATGTCTCAACTTGACATTATGTAAGGTGAATACAGCAGTAGGTCCATGAGGGAAATGGGACATGGTGATGGAAGTTGGAACACCTCTATGTTCGTGCAAAAGGATCATGTCGGTGATTTGAACTCTGGCACAGGACTTAACCAACTCTGGTATGATATAGTTACCTCTATTTAACTTTAATGAGTTAGGAAACATGAGTTTGATTTCTTTGGAAAACTGTAACAACTTGACCGATGGATCACGCGATGTGGTGATGATCACTTTCGGATCACTTATACCTGATAATGCAGAATATTCATCATCGATTTCGACTTGTTCACTTTCATCAAAGATAAAATCCTTTTGGAGCTTTTCATCCTCGGCCAATTCTTTGGACAAGGGTTTACCGGAAGCGAGAGCTGCTTTTAATTGTTGTCTCTTTTCCAAGAGGTTGGACTCTTGAAGCTGCAACGACTTTCTGTAGAGATATTCTCTTCTTTCTCTGGCTTGTTTTCTGATCATGGTGTAGAGATGAGATGAAAAATTGATGATGTCGCACTTGAGATGATATGGGATGTGATGTCGTGGACATGGGAAAGGCAAGGAAAAAGGCAAGCGCCAATGTCGCGCTAAGACTGCAAGTTGCAGCCAACCCAGGACCGAAGACAAGACCAAACAGACTATCACGAACCACACAGTTGATACTGTCCTGCTGGGCTGAGCCACACTATTGTGCACATTGTGCACATTTTCCACAATAGCAGGAAGTGGAACCGAAGGTATTTACAACGGCTTTGTTAGTTGAACAAAGATAATCGAATCTTTTCATCAAGCAGTTTCTGCTCTTACTGGAGTTGGTGTATTGTAATAAATTAGTCAGAAGAACGTCATAGAACGTTTCGAACGAAAAGTTTCAAAGTGGAAACAGTTGGCGTTTTGGCAATAAGGCCCAAGGCTGGTGGAAGGAGTGGGAGCTTTTTAGGTTTTAGGTAAAACACATAAAAGCATTGTAGAATATCCGATAGAGAAGGCTTTCTTTTCAAGTGAATATATTTTGAAGTGGTTGTGGCGTGGATATCGGTGTCTGTGGATGAAGGGTTCGTGGCTATGCCACTACGCATTTCGCTAGAGTTGGATATCCGTTTATACTCGTAAACTCTGCATGGTTAGTGGTTGATGAGGTCTAACAATGCACCCATAAATTCACCGATAAATTCTTTCAGTACCACCAGTGACCCAAATCCACACTATGCTGTGTTATACGGAATATGAAAGCTTCGAGTGTCCCCATCCTCTGCTCCGAAATCACTGTTAGGAAACAACTGACAAAGGTTTCTACACGTCCACAGTTTTAATGACTAGCAATACCAACCATAAATCAAGCCAACCACCACACTATCTGCGTCAACAAGATCTTCCGTGTAAGGAAGTAGCCAGACACCAATCAAAGTGGCTTTAGAAACCAGGAGCTACCGATGAAGATTTTCAGCGATTGGGATTGGGGAAGGTACGGAAAGATCGCTGGTTGACGAAACTCCGAACTGCAATTTTTAACCCCACTTTTTTAGGAGGATGTCCAATAGACAAGGTGACCAATTTGAGAGAGAGAGAGAGAGAGAGAGAGAGAGAGAGGAGATTGCCCAATATTTTCCCTCCTTTAATGGTGGCTTCGTTGGTACAAGGTGCTTTCTTTTTTTGCTGGGGTACCATAGATATGTCACTAGCCACAGTTAGTGGAGAATCAATAGAGATAACTGCCTACATGAAAAGAAGACATTTTTCACCACTCCCTACCCCAAATTGGATCTAACCAATGTCATGATGGTTTTTATCCCTCAAAATTCTTTGTTCCAGTTGCCCCACCCCCATCCCCTCTACCATTAGTCATTTTGTCCATAGAAAATAATCGATTTTGGAACAAAATATGCCCCACTCACCGATTGTTCCGTTCTGATTCGATCATCTCACAATCGCTATATTCGTAACAGAGATCAAGGAATGGAGGGAGGTTGCAGGAATTTGATCAAGAAAGCGAAGGAAGGTTGCAGGAGAATCCAGAACCAAATAACTGGGGGTGCATTGTGCCAGTACTCAATGAATTTGCGTTGTTTTAGTTGCTCTCTTGGATGGATCATTTAGTGTTCATTTGTGTCTTAATTTCGGGGTAATGCCTGGATGGACCAAGATACCCATAGTAAACTTTCATTTACGACAGGTGCATTGGATTTACGTCAAGTCTCCGAGGTTCTTGGCCATCGTAGTACCGTAGTATCGTAGTATAGGTGGAATATGAGAGATAAATCCTTAGTGGTGTAGATGGAAATAATAGAACCTTTGGCACTGATCCTGCGCTTTTTGTCCTCTTGCTTCTTAATGCAGTGCATACCTTAAAAATCTTTAATTCTTGTTTGGTGCTTATTGCTCGTAAAGTTAGGGTTTACAGGCATTTAGCAACGAACGGTGAACGGTGCACCCCCAAAAATAGCGACAACTTGCAAACAGGGAGAGAAAGCAATACGAAAAGAAGAAATCTACATATCGCCATACACACACTACAAATCCACTAACTTAACAATGCTCAATGCTCGGTGCTCAGTGAGTATTGTGGAGGTTGGAATCCACTCTGTTCCATTTTCTTCCTTGGTCCCTTTAATGTCTGGCCGAATCATGATTATTGTAGTGCCAGCCGTGTAAGCGCATAAAAATCGTGATGTCTTCGAGTACACTGCGCCAGATACATGTGTGGAAACCAGCACTCTGCCCAAGGCACGACAGAAATAGTGCGTTTCTCTAGGGGTGCAATGTTCCTTTTTTTTTTTGCACTAAACCACCTCTTGATGACCAAAGTTGAGAGAGGGGCTGTCAGAAACAAGAGCCCGTCCCTCAACCTAGCTCAAACTGCCGTCACAACCAGGAGACAGTAATTGGAGTGACTTTTAACTTCACTTTACAACTGATTATCCCCGCAACTATTGTCATCGGAGATGGAGATATCGGAGGCATGCGCAATGCACGATCACTAAGGAAAATAATTAAAAAAAAACCGATTGCGCTATTTGGGTAATAATAATAAAATTAAAATAATTGATTTCACCCTAAAAAATCACATTACATGAATTTCTATGTGACACTTTATGTACGGAATTATTGATCCTTTGATAATCAGACATTTCGATGGTAATGATTGGATAGTATCTAAACTCTCTTGAACTCTTAACTATTGGCATGTAACTACATTTTCATTATTGCGATCAATCTCATTGACACCAAGTAAGTTCTACTTAAGCTAGGCGACCCAACTGTAGTTTTTATACAGTCGTAATTATTTAACGCGATACGGAACAGACAGGGCAGAACGAATTTTAGTCCACCATTCCACCAAAATCAAACTAAATCAAACAAAACAAAACGAAACAAAACAAATATAACAAAATATAACGGGGGGAAAAATCAATCAACAAATAAATACAATCGAGAAGAAAGCTGAAAAGCAAAAAAGGGATGTAAAAAAAAAACTAAAGAACGGGAACAGATTCTTTTACTTGGTAAAATAGTTCATTTTCTCTTTTTTTTTTTTTAAATACAAAAATTGGGGAAGTCTTTTGGAATCGTTTGTAGTGTAACAGATATTTCAATGTCCATTAATTTCAGTAGTAGATTGTCTGATACAATCACCAATTGAACTAGAGATCAAACTTTCATTATCATTGAAAGTGCTCATGCCAAATTGTGGTGGATGACCAAAACTAGATGTAGTAGAGCTAATCGATTTTCTCTTATCACTATGAGAAGGCTGGATAGAGCTTCTTCTGGAATTCTTTGAATTACCATAATCGTGATCATCACTATCAGAAGATTCAGGAGATATTAAAAATTTTTTAAGATTGGTGGGATTTTGAGAATTGGAACTAGAGTTCTTTCTACCTAAACTCTTTAAACTACCGAATCTTGATTTAATGGACTGGTTAGGAGATGCAGTTTCGTCAATATTGTTATTGCTATTGTTGGTGTTGGTGTTGGTGTTATTAAGTTGTTTGGATAAGTAGGATGAAGTTGAAGGGTTTCTATGTTTCACAAAGGATGAGTGTTTGGAGAATGGAGGAGGAACTGGGGTTTTTGGGTTCTTCATGGTTGGGATGACTCCTTGAGAATAAGATGATTTGAATGATGGTCTTCTTGAAAATTCATCATTATTAATCATATCGGCGTAACTATAAAAGGAGAGTGAGTTGGAGGAAGTCAATTTTGGAGGGGAGACTGGGGACTGGACTTGTGATTGTGGGTTATTACTATTGTTGTTGTTCATGGATGGGTTGGTATTGAGGGGAGGCAAACTAGAATTCAACTGGTTGATAGAATAACTAGAGCTCTTTCTAGAAGGAGTGAATGGTCTACCCAAAGCCATATTGAGACCAATCACAGAGGAGTTACGACGGTTGGAATAGATCATTTCCACGTCGTCCAAATTAGTATGATCGTCACTAAGAAGCTGCGCAGTAGCATCCAAAGCTGGAGGAATGTAATCTTCATTTTTCAAAAACAGTCCAGTATGAAGAGAAATGGAAGAATTATGAGTGTAGGATCTTCTTCTATTAGAGGCGCCAGATCCAATGGAATTGGTCAGTTCGGGTTGGTATGGCTGTGGTTGGTCCAACATAAAGGAGTCTTGGACCGACCGTTCGAAGATATTGGACTCAGGGTTATCCACAAGGGAATGGTGAACCGAGTCTTCACCAGCACCAAACGGACCAGGATTCTGGTAGTCACGAGAACCTGGCGATGTGGATTCCATTGATTTGGAAGTCGATGATGGAGACAACGGAGTGACGCCTGATTTCTGTGTGTGGGTTTGGGTTGGGGCTGATGCTGTTGCTGGTGAATCGGCCGACGAGGCCTTGTCGTCATTCCCGAAGGAAAAGAGCGATAATCGTTTGGCAGAAGAATCAACAACCATATTGGAAAACAGGGTTGTGGTGAATGGGGATGTGAAGTAGAATGGAAAGGTTGATGTGCAAATGAATAGATCAAGCTGGAGTCAACAGGCTAATTATAAGTTAGCCAGTAATCGGTGAGGCAAAAGCTGAGAATAAACTCGAGGGGAACCAAACGGTGGAATCAAGAAGCAGACACTTTAAAGCGACGGAACAAATATATCTATATATATCTATATATATATATATGATATGTGTGAATATATATATAGCCTAGGTTGAACAAGGACAAGATAATTGGATGGAAATGGAGTGAGTTAAGTATGTGCTGCTTCGATAGAGAGGGTACCGTGTTGCAGTTATATGTTGTTGGTCACACTGGAAATTCAACAACTATATACAGAGGGAATTGTAGCTAGACGCTAAGGGAGGGGTGCACGTCGTGCATGGCCCACAGCCAGTCGTGTGCGGGAGGGGTGCAGGAGGATGTTGGTTGGTGGGGCATCATCCAGAAGCAGATGGGGTGCTCCAGCGGGAGAAATGAAACCTCCATTTAGTGTAGCTTATTGTCACAATCTACTGGGAGCTGGTGGGAGCAAAAAAAAAAATTACCCACCTTCTTTCACCACACTACCACTATCAACAACACCCCTCCAGAACTATGAAGCTTGATGAAGTTGGTGACGGGAGATGCGCGCACGACCAACACAAGTCAAGGTGCAGCAGCATTTGCAGACTCAAACGGCGTAGTTTCGGGGAAGTACAGCACGCAGTCTGGAGTTGGCGATAGTAACTACAGAAACCAAAAGCACCCCAGCCATGTCCAGGCCCGCACCCAGTTTCAAATGGGCAACTCCAACGATCAAGTGGGTCAGTACTAAGAATCCTGCTCCCTCTCTCCTTTTTCTGCTGTTATTTTTGTATCATCAATTATCGTTATCTCTCCCTGTCAATAGAGTTCGTGACCACCTAGTGCCGCATGGGTACCTTTTGGGACACCCTAACCCATTGGGACTGCATTAATCAGGTACATAAATCGCCGATTCATCGCGAGTCACGTGACCTGGCAACTCCACCCACAATTGTCAAACAAGTGTTACAAACCATAAAACGAAGGGAAAAAGTGAGAGGTTTGTATGGGGTTGCGTGGAGCTTACGTAACCACCACTCCACTGAGGATCCAAATGGAACATTGCTGTCTCAAAAGGGTACAAGTGGTTCAGTTAAAGGTGAGGTGCAATAACAAGAAATCCTTTGATGCTGCTGGTTTACACTCCGGATAATTTTACGGAATTCTGTTTGCCAATCCAACAAGTCTGCCCAATAGATGGGAAGGTTTTGTAATTGCGCTATTTAATTTTCAAAAACTGATCATAGACAATTCTAGGCGTATTTCAATATTTTTAGACGTTGTTCTTGGTCTTGGTCTTGGTCTTGGTCTTTGTTCTTGGTTCTAGCAATTGGATCGTTCTTCCAAATTGACTCTATTGATGAATTTTCCGTTTCATTGGGTATTATTTCCTTCAGTCATCAGTTCTGTTTTAAAAATTCAGGTTTTCTGACCTTGAAATTTCATGCACCTCCCTGAATAAGCCAAACATTATTTACCTGAATTTGAAGATCTGCTAACTTGCAGCTAGATCACATATATCCGCTAGAGAACAAGTACCATCTTGAAAATATAAATGGTCATGGACCGGATTTATTATACGATATCCCTGCTCTAGAAGCACCTCGCTGTAGGACTTTAGGAGCATACCAGCCATACCATACCATACCATACCATACCATACCTTAAGACCAAAACAACCAAACAACTTCAAGTTTTAAGTATATCAACCCTTGGGGTCTCAAGTTGCCCAACTGGGATCGCAATTGACAGGTTCCCGTTCAATCGTATGGCACTGCAATTGAGCGTGTGGTGTAGAATGGATAATGTGTGTGATGTGTGGTGTCAATTTGGTTTGTGAGGGGATATACTTTTTTCTTGGTGTCTGTTATCAGTAATATTTCAAAGGTTGCATTAGGGAGATGAACCAGACCTGGACCTACCAATTGGTCATTTCACCAATTACCCCCTAAGACCCAATAACCCCAGAATAATCCAGACACTAGGACAAAAAAGTGCCAAATATTATTGTTGCCTAATTGACATTTTTGATGGTGATTTAAAGCTTCATAATGTCAGGTGAATGGGTGAATACAATTGTTGACTCTGGATTGGTAGCTGGTCCCTTTTGGACTGTGGTTTGAGGGGTGGTGATAATTATGCTTTTGTGGGATTTACAAAGGATGTGGAATAGCAACAAGTAAGATAGTAGCATGGTAGTAGAGATGGGACTGGGGTGGTCGAGTGTCTTGGGGTTGTATCTGTTTTGGTACATGTTGATGCAATTGAATCTTGGGTTTCCATATTTGTGATTTTCTTCATTTTATCAACAATTATTGAAATTTAATACCCACACAGATCAACAAGGCAACCAAATAAAGGCAACCAAATATGCTCAAGCTGTTAAGAGAAAGGAAACAACGGAAAGAAGAAAAAAGGCAGTAAACGGAAACACAATATGTATCATAACACCTAATTGACTTATTGTAGAGCACCAAATGGTACTGTACAACCATTGCCACTATTAACAGCCAAATTAATTAAATAATCAGTACACTAGATTGTCTAGTTTCTTTGTTAAACCGTTTCAACGAAACACTATAGTTTATTCTATCTTTTGTCTGAAGAATTTTCTGGGTCCCTGTTTCTTGTATTTTGGTCCGTGAAGTGAAAAAGAGCGGAACTACTCCTTACCAAGTATCTCCAGATAAAGTCTCAACGGGTTTCTGTAGTCTACTCTACCGACCGGTCTGTAGACACTGTAGTCGCTATGTTATACCAGCCTTCACGTTCTATTGATCCTCTTTGATATATTTGTGATTTCGTGTTGCTGTTCACACAATTATCAATTGAAGTTGCAAAAAGGACCATAAGGTGCGATCCACCAACCACAGCACTTGAAGCATCTATAGACCCAAGTGCCCCATCACATAAAAGGGCAATAAAGAGCTGATAACCTCAATATTAATACTAATTGTAATGCCCCCGTATCTTCTCAACCAGGTCATGCTTGATTGTGGACACATCACTAATGGCATTTCCTCTGTAAACTTCACCCCGCTGATTCAATAAGAAAGCACACCTTTCACAACCAAGTACTTGAGATAAAGAGAGTCCCCTGTCGCAAAGTAGTCACCAACATTTGGTGAACCACACTCTCCTTCTACTAATGCCTTCTGGACTAGGCCGGACCCTTGGTCTATTGTCCTTGATACCCTTGAACCCTTTGGTTCCCTCGGACACTTTCATTCCAACAAATAAAAGTGCTCTTGAAGCCGTGAATGTTTCTCCAGCTAAGAATAACGTGCTAGTCATGGTAGTTAAAGCGGTGACACTCTTGGTGCCTCTTTTGACCACTTACTCTGAGACTCTAGCGGCCAGCTCCAATCTGGTGATGGTTCAGAACCGACCGGATCCACGTTGCCAAATCCACACCAGCCATCGCAAAGCTTCGTTCAATCGCCGAGAGCCCGATCACAGCAGCAGAATAGAACCCAGAACAAGGAGTCGTCAGACATTGCAACGACTTTTTGTCTTTTTTCCAGCATCAACTTGTTCCTTGTTCAGTTTTCACCACCAACCCACTTATTTGCAACATCCTGCACACGGCCCGCTCTTAAGAAGTCCAGGATCAATCCTCCACACATCATATGGTTCCCATGAGCCAAAAGCCCAATGCACCACCGGAGCCGGCCTTTCCACTTGAAAGGTCGCTGACACATGACTCCTCGGCAACATCAACTCCTACACCAACGCCCATGCCGAAAACAGGGCTGCCCAAACCGGTAGCTCAAGTTTTATCACCACCTTCAGCTTTTCCCTCTAAAGCTCAACTGTCATCTCCTATAGCCAGCACATTTGGTGTACAGCCAAGTCCATTCATACAGAAGGAATCTCGTCAACGTAGCACAACTACCACTTCAATCGATTCGCTCAATATCCAATCGATAGAGTCAATCAGAAACCATAATAACAGCACCCATGGATCGACCGCCACTTCCGAAGACGAGTCAAGTGAACATCCCAATACATCTATAGAAAAACCAGTACCAGCATCTCCTCATCGCTCATTTTCCACGTCCAATGTTAGAAAAGCCAAGAGTATCAATCGCCATTCTCAACAACAACAGCTCAATAATCACCGTGATGAAATCTCCAATAGTATACGAAGAATGCGTAGTGCTACTACTTCCTACATCGACAACGCCCGTCTTAATACCCTGCTGCCAGGTCCAGAATCAGCTGCCATTTCTAGTATCAGTCCATTCACCAATATTAGAAGAGTAAGTAACCGTTCAGAAACATCTATAAATTTGGAAAGTCCTACTTGGCTACTTAGTGATTTGCTTACAAGTCTCAGCTCTCCTAAAGAAATGGATGCATACCAGATAGTGGCCAAGGGTAATAGTTTGGTTCAGTTATTTCAACAAAATCCCAAGCTCAAGAATGAAATTCTCGTGAAAAATATATTGAACAAGGTTCAGTTTATGTTCCAACATCGTGTGAGTGAAGTCAGAAGTGTAGGTTATAGAATACTTCGATACATCATCTCCAGTTACGAATCATTGACCGTTTTGGTTCAATTTAAAGTGTTGATCCATATAATCATTACCATGTCAACCGCAAGATCCTCATTAGTTGAAAAGGAACAAGCATTAAAATTGATTCGCGAGTTCTTGACCATTGAAAATGGTACAGATTATCTCTCTATCGGAGTCATCAAATCATTAATAGCATTAATTGAAAGTAATAATGAAATTATGGATTCCGGAGATGGAATAGATGGAGCTGGTGGATTTGCGGGTCATGCTGAAAACCCAGTTCATCAGATTCCAGACAGTTTCAAAACTATTTGCATTGAGACAATCTGTGAAATTTCCCTATTGAAACCAGAATTGATCTTTCACAGTGGTGGTTTTAAGATTATTATCAATACAATTATAGAAGGGTCAGTAGAAATGTCCTCAAATTGTTTGTTCGTTCTTTTCAAGCTTCTTGACTTCAAAAGATCAAGACATCTTTTAAGAAATGGTTACGATTTGATCTCTGTCATCTCCATTTTCTCAACATTGAGTGAACAAGAATCCTCCAAAGACGACTCCAAAGAAGTCAATAAATTTACCGTACAAAAACTCCAACAATCATCGTTTTTAATCACTTTAATTCTTAAGAATTTCAATGGCCTTATGGCCTTCTCAGTATACAACTTCCGTATGCTTCGTGATTTAATATCCAACCTAAGTAAAAAGAACAATTTGGTTAGAGAATTCGTGTTGGATATTTTATTTGATATTTTAAGAATCAGAAGTCTACCTTGGCTTCCTAAAAGTTCTATTGGTGATGTAATAAGAGTATTTAATTCATACTTGAACTTGGATTCAAGTGAATCTATTTTCGACTACCGTTTGGATGATTATGAAGACTCTTTTGAATACAGTCTTGTCAACCATTACCGTGGTCTTCTTACACTTGTACTCGTGAAGAACGGTATTTTTGATTTATTGGTGGATGTGATAGATCAAGATTCCAACCATGCAATCACATCTAAAGCAACTTCGCTTGTGACGAATTTGTATTCAATGTGCACCAACCTTTTACCACCAGAGTTAATTGAAAATCATCTCATGTTCTCCAACATCTCTCTCCAATCATCATTTGAAATAGATAAATCTACCAGACATAAGTTTGTTCCTACCAAGAACTACAATTCATCACTTAAAGTCCACTTAAGAAAGATCAATATATCTGCAAGATACAACGTGGAAGATTTAGAATTTAAGTCATTGATAGCCAACACCAAGATCCTTACAGTTAAAGAATTCGAAGATTGGAATTGGGGATTGCTTCTTAACCTTATCCAAGGTCCATTATCTAATCCTAAACGTTTTGATGAAGTATTAGAAAAGAATCCTAAATTTTTTAAACGGTTAATGTCGTTTTACCGACCATTCAAGTTCCGGTTTTGTAACATTCCGATTTCAATGAAGAACTCCTCTAAATTCGTGAATAGTGGTTGTCAACTTATTGAGCTATTTTTAAGCCTTGATGTCGGAGTAAGATACCTTAGTGTTAATAAGATTCTCCCACAAATGACCGAAATCCTTGCTCAGATTGATCCTTACAGTGGTATTTCAGCAAAAGAACCTATTTTATCTAAAAAGAGACTAGAAAACACCATCAGTTACGGTTATATCAAATTCATCGGTAAGTTTAGTAATTCCCCAGATGGACTTGCCATGTTGGAGCATTGGCAATTCTTCAATATTTTCCAAAACATTATAGACTCAAGTATTGACAGTGAAGCCAATAATCTTTTTATATTGATGTTGTTCAAGAATGTGGACTTCACTTTAGACTCCCAATTTAGAATTGTACTTCTCAAGAGTTTAAAATTGTCAAATATTAAAATCAAACTCTTCATAGTACAAGAATTATTGCCTCGTTTGATTAAGGAGAAAGAATGTCAGATATTTGTCATTAGGACCTTGGTGAACAATTTGTACAATAGCAACAAGGAAATTGTCCAATCACTGGTTGATTTGTTAACTGAATATTACAAGTCCAGTAACTACGATGAATTGGAGTACTTGATTGATTTAAGTCCCTCAATTTATATTCTTAGTAAAGTTAAAGGAGGTGAAGCGTTATTAATCCACTTTTTGACTATTCCTAAAGGTTTCAAATATCTTGAAGATAATGGGTTCATAGATGCAGAGTTCAACAAATGGATTCTGTTAAACGATTTCTCATATTTGAATAAGATCGAAGGACTCATCCAACGCAGTTTCTATCCTTTTATTGGTGGAGCATTTGTTGGAAAGAATGGTATTCCCCCAATTGGAGGAGCCAATACCAAGGGAAAAGATGAAAAAGCATCTCCAATTGCTGAATCCTTTTCATCACTTAATTTCTTCAAGTACCTTCTTTCAACCGAAGAAGGACTTCAATATTTCACCAACTTTAAACAGAGAAACTACCTTGACCAACTTATCAATGAAGTTGACATTATAGCCAATCAATTGAAGACACAGGATGGATTTTTGGATCTTGATAGTCAAGATAGTAGTCACGTTTACTTGATTAATACCCTTAAACAGAACCTTTGGATTATAGGTAATATTGCCCTGGCAACTTACGGGATCCAATTATTGGATCCCATGTACAGTGTCACTTTAAATAAGTCTATTATTGCAACTATTCTTGATCTTTTCCATACTTGTTCGATCTGGCAAATTAGAGGGCTATGTTTCTATGTTATTGGTATGATCAGTACTACCATTGAAGGTATAGAAATTCTCGATGAACTTAATTGGGTTAGTGTCTGTGATTACTACGATAACAGCAAGAGTTTGACATATCCTCGTGATGATATTGATAAAATATTTAACGTGGAGGTTTCGAATCCATATAGAGATACCAATTTTTGGACTAGGATCCAAGACACCAATGGTAGGAAATCTCTTTACTATACTGGAAGCTCATTCAATGCATCTAGTTCATCACTTGATGAATTTGAGTACGATGATGAAGATTATTTGAGTTTGAATAACCAACAGAAGGTCAATGAAAGAATCATTAAACAGATCCACCTTCTTAATTCTGTACTAGGAAAGATAGAAAGAAAGGCCCATAAAGAATTGATCCAGATGAAGAAAAATACACCAGAACTGTTTGAAAGTACTACTTTATTCTTGGAAGTGGTCAGGACCATTGATAGAGGTAATTTCAAGTTTCACAAGAGAAAATTTATATTTGAATTGTTTCTAGATACAAAGGTGTTGGATTCTCTTTCAAGAAGAGAAAGAAAGAATTCGTTGAAGCCCTGAGAGAAATTATGATATATTAGTAATGAAGAAACAAAACGACAAGACCATATAGAGGTCAAATGAGATAGACACCCACCAGTAAATAAGATACAACTGGGGCAGTTATGACTAAAATTGTAGGTATTTCCAATAGTTTGTTGAACTATTTTTGAACTATTTGGACTCTATGCTCACGACAGTGTAAGGAGTTTGTTACTGAAACCTGTCAATATCGAACAATCACCACGGCTTTTGGTTGTCTGAGTTATGTAGATTTTGATATAGATACATTGATTTTAAACCCTGAGGGTTGATTTATTCCTTCTTCTTCTTGGATCCTCCATCGGTCACCTTCCTCTTCTTTTCTACCACCTCTTCCTCTTTTTCTTCTTCTTCAGGGAAGTTCAACACCAAATCGTGGCCCTGGTACTCATTGACCAAACCCTTGGCTGGCAACTTGATGGGTCTGAACTTGCTAGTGACAAGATTAGGGAAGTTACGTCTGCACCAATTGTCGGCATCCTGAGGGTTGGTCTCTATTGACAGGAGATCATCGTTGATGATATCAGGAATGGTCTCAGTAAGGAACATGTTGATCAAGTGGCTGGTATCCACTTCAACACTCGGATCTTGTGACAAGATAGGCTCCAAGATCTGGCCCAATCTCGGCACTCTGTGGACGATATGAGCGATTCGGTCTGTATCAATGGTGCTGGAGTCGAGATCGGCGAAGTTCTCCACCTTATTGTACTCCTCTAAGATTCTGAGCAAAGCGTTGTTTCTGCGGTGGAAGTAGTAGAGAGTCTGGCGTTGGCTCTTTTCAAGTGTGAACAATTCCGTGGACTTCTGGCTCACCGCCTTGAACTCTTGTTGGTACTGGTGGTAGAGGTTACGGTAGTGGTAGTCTGGATGGTCCGGGTACGGCGATGGGACTGGCTCAGGCTTTGGTTCCTCTATCGGCTCTTCCTCGGCGGCATCTTCTTGTTCTGTTTCTGGGTCTTCTACCTTGATGGAAGGAGCGGTGGCTACTGTAGAGGGAGCTGTGGATACCGCTGGTTCGGCCTTGGCGGCCGTAGTAGACGATTCGGTAGGAATGTCGGTTTTTTGGGCTGGTTGAACTGTGGTCAGATCAGCTGGTGCTGGAGCTGACGACTCTGATGGAGGTGGAGGTGGAGATTCTGGTGCTTGTGGTGGTTGATCTCGTACTGGAGGCTTGGAGGAGTCCTCCACGGGGTGAGGGGGTTCTTGTGACTGTGGAGTTTGCATTGGGACGGGGGCAGGTTCTGATGGAGGCCCCTGGGAGTGATTGGGTTGTTGTTCAGACATAGTGTGAAGTTGTGGATGAAGATTGATGTCGTGGAGTAGAGGATGTCGCGCGACATTGTAGGTAGGAAGAAGAGAAGAACGGGACGACAAAGGTGGTTGGGAAGCAGGTGACGGGTGGAGAGCACCAGAAAGAGCAAGCCACGTCGGGGAAGTGGACTGGGGGCCTTTTCCCAGTCATTAAAGTAATGGTTTCCTACGAAAGGATAGGTCCTAGATTGACAATTGATCGAATAGTGCAATTAACGGGACGGCTGGATCTGGACCTTTTAGTGGTACCAGGTTGGTAGTTCGCTATACCAGCATGTCCCTCCAATCATTATTAGCAATATTTCACCAATTTTTCACTCTGTTCCCTGTCATTTTGCAGTAATATCACTTGTTGTGGTGGATCGGGTTTGTCGCGTGTGTGTCGCGTGTGTGTCGCGTGTGTGTCGCATTTCACCGTCATTTTCGTCTTGCTCCAATATCTCACCAAAAAAACCAGCAAAACAGCTCTTTGGGCCCGTAGTTAAAAGCAATAACAGTGCCTTGCGTGTTGATCCCATTTTATGGCAATTGCTGCAGTGAAACTTATTGTTGTTTTCTTATGTTGGTTGGCTTCTCTGTCGCAATTGCACCATCTGGAATGGTATCCAGTACCCCCAATTTACACTCCAAAATACCAGAACGCTACCATATCTACCGGAATACTTCAATTGAATTGGAGTCACTTTCATTTATTCTTAACTAAATATTTTCTTCATTCAAATTCAATTCAAAATTGTCACATTTATAGTTTTTAGGTTTATTCATCATTAATAATTAGCTTAAATAATAAGGAGTTAGATTTAATAAATTAACTTAAAAGGAAATTATACTTAGAAAAATTATATAATATTTGCCCCAAATTACTGCTCATTTTAGACTTGCAAATTGCGTTCTTTCTGAAGAGGTTTGCACCTTCCATCAAGAATAATTCCCGATTACCATAAGCAAATTCAGGATGGGATTTAAAATTACATACACCTTTATTCCGTCACAAGTCTGTATTAAAGTTGTTTTGCTCAAATTGCAAATGCTATTAAGTTCAATATTCGGAATTAGTCATATTATCTTTCTACAATTTTTATATCACTAACTCCTATTACAAGAGGTGTACAAGATGAGAGCTCATTGGTGAAAAATCAAATAGGGAAGCGTCAGAAAAATTAAGGGTACAATGCTATAAATATACGAAGCCACGCAATGCCATCTTTCTTACGCTGGTGCAATTCCGTCCCTTTCGTGTATCTTCGTATTGTCGTTGTCGTCTCTCTGTGGCTTCTTCTGTCTTGTGAGTCTCATTCTTGTCGCATCGATGTCGCGCAATACAAATCAACGCGTCGCGTACTAAACCATCACCATCACCAACACCACTTTCACCACTTTCACCACTTTCACCACTCCACCACTCCCCACCACCACCCCCCAAGACCATGTCCATCGTTTCGCTCCTCGGCATCGAGGTCCTCAACAACCCCGCCAAGTTCAACGACCCCTACGAGTTCGAAATCACCTTCGAATGCTTGGAACCGCTCAAAGAAGACTTGGAATGGAAACTCACCTACGTGGGAAGTTCAAGATCTCTTGACCACGATCAAGAGTTAGACTCCATTCTCGTGGGCCCTGTGCCCGTGGGTGTCAACAAGTTCTTGTTCCAAGCAGACCCACCCAGTCCCGAGCTTATTCCGGCCAGTGAGCTTGTCAGTGTGACGGTGATTTTATTGAGCTGTTCATACGCTGAAAGAGAATTTGTCAGAGTGGGATACTACGTGAATAATGAATACGATTCAGAAGAATTGAGAGAGAACCCTCCGACCAAGGTCCAGGTCGACCATATAGTGAGAAATATCTTGGCTGAAAAGCCTCGAGTCACCAGATTCAACATAGTGTGGGACAACGAAGGTGATGCTGATGAGTATCCACCGGAACAACAAGTAGACGAAGAAGAAGAGGAGGAAGAGGATGAAGAGCAGGAAGAAGACGACGAAGAAATAGAGAAGGACGAAGACAACGACGTGGCTGAAGATGTCGAAGAGGACTTGGAAGACGAAGAAGACGACAAGGATGAAGACGACGTGGAGAAGGGCAGTGCCACTCCCGTCGATACCGTGCAGAGCTAACCACACCAGACCAGGCAAATTGGGCCCCATTCGCCCCCCATTAACCATTAGCTCACGCTAGCTTTGTCCTAAGACTTGTCCTGTTGGCTCTCATCTGGTGCCTTTATCGATTTTTCACTCAACCATTGCCAAGCTACAAGCACCACAAGGCATGGACCGTTTCTATCCGGTTCTACGGGTTTCCGCTACATCATCACCCAAATGATCTATATGCTTGGTCGTACTAGATATTTTGCCTCGGGCTGGGTAGTCTATATAGTTCTGTATTATATGTTATTGAGACTCATGTCGTCACTGATTAGTCAACAAGTAAGAAGAAAAACCATCGATAGTAAAAAATCTCTGTAAGTTTCTGTTGTATCACTTTTTTTTTTTTTTTCAACCAATGTGCTTGATTTGCTCGTTTAATACTTGTGACAATCGGTCCAACACCTGGATGTTGAAATGTAATGGTATCGACGAATTGCGGAACCGGGCTGCCCATTTGTCAGGGTGCCACCTTACTCTCTCCGACTTCAACAATTCCAATTCAGGCTCTTCTGGTAACTTGATCAAACGGTAGAATTGCATCACTTTCGCTTGATCGCTTACCATTTCAATCAAACGTACTATGGGTAAATTCTCTTGAATATCGTAGAATGATGGGTCCATTGGTAATCTTGTGGATGCGAAAAATTGGTCTCTGAGACTCGAAGCACCTGAAGCTACAGGTGTGGAGTTAAATGATGTTTCTTTGAGGTACGGGTCGTTGATTCGCTTATCTCCAATATGAATACTTTCGCTGCTTTCGTCCATAAGACCTGCTGATGTCACAGGAAACTCGCCCACAATCTGATATTTTCCCAGAGCAGCATTGTCGTTTTTGATGGCAATGTTTGGAGTATATTCGTTTCGGGTATAGGCATGTTTGAGGTTGTTATTTGGTGTTTGGTAGGTATATTGAGGTTTTCCCACTGGTTTGACGAATTTATATCCATTAATTTCTTCACCATACTCTTGAGTAGCTGGGGGAGTTGAACTTCTGGAGTTGGCTGGTGTAGACTGGGAAATGGGGGTGGATTGGACTCCAGAAAAGCCTGCGGACGGAGGCGAAGAATTTATATCATCATCGTCATCGTCCACATCATTGTCTTGTGGTTCATGCAATTGTTTAATGATTGAATTGACGTCTGTTTTCACTGAATGGGACAAGTTCAATAATTTCTTGGATTGGGGCCGGTTGGAAGGAGTGGAATCGTTACTTTTAAACTTCAATTTCTTCCGTTTTGGTTGTACTGGACATGGAGTGGAGTCACTATTGGAAAAACTCAACTTATGAAGGACAGATGCAGAGCCGGTGCTGCAAATGGACATGTACTCGTCTTGGTCGTTATTTTTGGAATCATAATCATTAGTGTCGTTTGGTCTTTGATGCTGAGGTGGTGGTCGTATATACTTTCTGCGATAGTCTATGACAGAGGGATTGGTAGGTGTGATCACCAGGAGTCCACTTGGCGAATCCATGTGCCGTTTCCTCTGGTTGATGTACACCGGAGGCGACGAAACGAGTCTACTGTGGAGCCCGTTCTCATCATCTTCACTATCGGTATCGTTGGTGATGGTCTTATCTCCAAGACTGAACTCTTCTTCATCACCATCATCCTCTTCATCATCATCATCATCTTCTCCTTCTTCTTCCTTTTCATCTTCGGCACCCCGTACATGCAAAATCGACTCGTTTCCTCCAAAGTGAATATCGTGATCCTGGAGATCAATCTCCGACTCCAAATGGAGATTATCCAACTTGCTGATGGGAGACATGAACGACATCGAGAGGTTGGAGTCGGCGGATGTGGAGCTGGACTTGGCCCGGCTGACCAACGGAGTGGACGCACCCGCCACGAAGTCGATGTCGAGTCCCCGTGAGCTCTTGGGCTCATCATCGTCGTCATCATCGTGATAAGTATGTCTATACCAGGGTGTGTTGGAGGTGGAAGATGAGGAAGCGGGTGGCGGAAGGGGCAGGTTCGACGGCGTGGGGCCGCTGGCGAGACAGGGCGGCTGGAGGTTCGGGATGGAGCCCGCGGTGAGCTTGTTGTTCCCCATGGCACCGTTCAGAGGAGTGTGCTGGGGCATGGGTAGGACCATTTGTGTTTATGGAGCAGGTTGTTTGTTTATGAAGGGGAGGTCACGTGACCGGCTTGCGACGTCTCACAAAGAGCCCAAGGCGATGAAGGAAGAGGGAGGAAGAGAGGAAGAGGGGGAGGGGGAGGGGGTTGGTCCAGCTGGGTAGTAGCGAGCTTATCGGGGTATTAGCCATTTTTCAGGGGTTTTTCCGAGCCATAAGCCCAGACAGAGCTCCATCGGCACACCAATAAGGCATTTCTGGAACAGAACCAAACTACCAGCACCGGTCAGCTTATGTGGGAGGCATCTACCAGCACTAGCCGTGTCAATATTGACACCGATAGTCTGAGCTTGAGAACCGAATTTAAGTCAACGGTGTAGTCAAGGGTGGGATGTTGGGTTGCGATTAGTAAGCGCTGACTAAGCGGCCCCAGGTTAGCAGTAGCTGGATTGTGGTGCAGCAGGAAGCAATAGGATGCGTTGGGTCTGTGCTAAGCGTTATGATGGGATCTGGAGCCGGGCCCGGGGTCTATTTTGAGCAGCTTGTGTGGATCGGTAGTTTTACCAGGTGAGAATGCAAGTGTATGTGTCAGCTGTCAGGATCCTGAAACACCAGTGCGCGAGACTTCCACGCTGCTGAAACACGTCAGTAGAGGCCCTGGTTTTGGCACCAGAGTGACCCAGCAAAGCCGCCACTGACCCCAGAGCGGAGCAAACAGCCCCGAGTGTGGTTCTGGTGGCCACTGCAGGCCATCGCCAGGCCTATGGTCGCGTCCAGCCAGGTCTCCAGTCACTACCATGTTGTATGGGTATAGGCTACCAACAAGTACAATAAGCACAAATACGAGCCACAGACACCGATAGAAGGAATCTCTGTCACTGTGGATGTTCTTAGAAGATCTGTTGCCGTTCCCACATCCAGACTGGCGTTGCTCTCTCGCTTATCCACTGCCAAGTGTTTTCCTTTGAATGGGTGCAAAAAACTGCCAAGAGACACAATAGGAGTAGATTATGGAGAACTTTCTAGGCTCTGGATGCCACGTTTTATGGCTACGGATGTGGTCTACCATGAGTATAGGTGATTTAGCCGGAAGTGGCGGGTGTTTCTGTTTCTTGGTACTGTCCATGTGGTGGTGCAATGGTGTAGCACCCATAGCCCCTACTTTGGTAGATGAACTTGTAATGACACAGAGAAAAGTCCCGGAACCACCAGAATGTCGCGCATGCAACTTAGCGAGTCATCTGGTGCTACAGCACTGACTCGTTCGACTGATAGGACAGACTGTTTCCCATTTTTCACTTGCTGTGATCACACGACACTTGCGGTGGCCCACCCTGTGTGTGACTGTGGTGGCGCATGACATTCCGGCCGGACTCTGTCGCCATTGGCTGGTGCCATCGCAGGCCCTGGTAGCAGTTTGGACTCAGGCCCACTGCGGGCATTGGTATCACTTGTTGTGGGGAGCAATTGGGGCAAGTCGCATGTCGTTAATTGTATGTCATCTGTGGATATCGCTGCACACGAGCAGATGGGCCACGTGCCACTGGCGAGTGGGCCAATTTACGGGTGCGCTGGATCTCATCAGCCACTCCAGCCACTTGCCACTACCACCACGACCACCACCATCCAGCCCGTGTACCTGGTGGTAGTAGAAGCGTCCCCACAAGACCCCGGTCACGCCGGCCCCCAGCCCCGCTGTTTCCCCAGTCCTCCAGTGTGGATGATGGCAATAGAAATGTCATCACATCACGTGCCGGGGCGCAGGAGAAATTGGGCGCGGGCTCGCAACCGCCAGCCCACTGTCACCTTCTTATCTCTGTTCATGTATATATTAATTGCCAGATCCCTTCATCGCTTTAAAACTGCTATATGATCTTTCTACCATGGAACCTCAGCCTTAGTGGCGCCATCACAGGCGCCGGCTTCAACTCTGATGCCTCAAGTCCAGCCGCCCAGACCGTGGGCGGTCCGGAACTCTCCTTCCCACAGATTTCATTCATCACGTTTGAGGCCGTTTTACAAGTGGTGATAATCTGTTTTGCTGGATTCATGGCCGCCAAAAGTGGGTTGTTGAATACAAAGGGCCAAAAGGTCATTTCGCAGTTGAACGTGGATTTGTTCACCCCCTGTTTGGTGTTCACCAAATTGGCACCCTCATTATCGTTGCAAAAGATGGCTGATATCGTCATTATTCCCATTTTTTTTGCGGTTTCGACTTTGATCGCTTTTGGTTTTTCGAGAGTGGTTTCCGCCGTGTTGCACCTTAATGATCCGGAATCGGATTTCGTCACCGCCATGGCCGTGTTCGGTAATTCCAACTCTTTACCAGTATCCTTGACGTTGCTGTTGGCGTATACTTTACCTGACTTGTTATGGGATGATATCGATGGGGATACTGCTGATAAGGTGGCGTCCAGAGGGATTTTGTACTTGTTGATTTTTCAACAATTGGGTCAGATCTTGAGATGGTCGTGGGGTTTCAACACTTTGCTCAGAAGCCGGTCTCAATTGGAGCTTAATACTCACTATTGTCATCAAAAGAAGGGACTTTTAGCCCATTCGCATCGTCACGAACAAGTGCAAGAAGAGGAAGCATTGATTGGTAGTGAAGAAACCAATTACGGATGTAATGATAACTACAACAACAATAATAATACTAACCCAAACCAAGACCAAGACTATAGTGAAGCAGGATCTTCTTCTTCGGCATCTTCGATTGTGGTGGAGGTTCCTGACCATTACAAACGTCTTCGTCAATATATGCATAATCCTACTTTCTCCAATCGCATCAAACATTTGGCATTGAAAATCACATATTCTCGTCCGGTACAAGCGTTTTTACGTTTTATGAATCCTCCATTATATGCCATGTTCATTTCTATTGTTGTGGCCAGTGTGCCGTCTCTTCAAGATCTCTTCTTCAAGGATGGAGAATCATTTGTTGGTAGTACCATCACCAAATCGGTGTCTCAATTGGGATCTGTTTCAATTCCTTTGATTCTTATCGTATTAGGTTCCAATTTATACCCTGCTAAGGATATGCCTAAACCTTCGCGTCATTATGGTAGAATTATTCTTGGTTCTTTATTATCAAGAATGATTTTGCCTCCTTTGGTTTTATTACCAATCATTGCTTTCTTTGTCAAGTTTGTTAACGTATCTATTTTGGATGATCCTATCTTTTTAATCGTGGCTTTTATTCTTACTATTTCTCCACCAGCCATACAACTTTCTCAAATCATTCAAATCAATAATATCTATCAGAAAGAAATGGCTGGTGTTTTATTCTGGGGTTATGTGATTTTGACCTTACCAAGTACCATATTTATTGTGGTTGCTAGTTTGGAAGTGCTAAAGTGGGCAAGATAACAAAAATATAAAAGAAAGAAAGAAAGAAAGAAAGAAAGAAAGAATTAAAGCATGAAGTAACACAACACCAAAAGAAGAAGAACAAAAAAAAAAAAAAACTAAAATCCAAATTGTAGTAGGTAAATCAATAAACGATGAGTGATAATAACTTCATTTAAACGACAGACACACATTTACCAAACTGGAATATGAAAGAACTCAAATGTTTTATGGAAAAAAAAAAAAAACAAAAAAAACTAGCATGCCTTGTAAACGCCTAGCAGATGGATAATAGAATAATTATGTAATGCTACATGGTGTCTGGTTTGTTTGCTAGGTCTATTTTTTGTTATGACTCCAATAAGGAGTTTCCTCTTGAAACAAATGGATGTAGTTAGGCCTCTAAAGTTTATGGATGTGAAAGATTACACATAAGCGATTCATAATAGCACCCAAAAATCGGCTATTGCGAGCCCTTAACCACTGAAACATAATAAATTGAACCCTTTAATAGATAGTGCCTCACCTTGGAATTGAAAGCATTGTTTAGAAATTACGAACAATTAGATGGATGAGGTTTGATTACAAAGAAAAAAAAATAGGTGAATTAGAATGTGAATATTTTGAAATGTTGTGAATGTTGATGTGCATATTCGATTTCTTTGTGATTATTTTATCAACAACCGATTCATCTTGGTTATAAGGTAACATCAGGATATTTGGTCTCCCAGAGGCTCTTTGGATATGGCTCTTCGGGTCTTTGGCTTCTTTTTCAGTCATCAATTGTATTGAGTTTTTCAGCAATTCAACATCAATTGGTGTGGTTTTTAACGAAGTCTATTAGTTGGCATTTTGAAAGCTTGTGGGTTTGTTGTTGGTGTCGTCATATTGTGTTTCTGTCTCTCGTTTGTATCCTCCCACTCCTCCCCCCTACCTATATTATAATTATAATATATGTAACATTACTTATTAATGCAAATGTAGAAACACTTCGCCGACCGTGCTTCGGAATGGAAGAGATTGCGCTGTTGCAACGACTAAAATTCATGCACATTTAAGAGGTTGCAACATTTAACTTCTATGCAAAAAAAGATCTTCCGAATGCATGTAAAGCAAATAGTTTTGAGTTGGGCGTATATGCGACCTGTAAGAAATTTTTTATGGGTTCTTTTGTTCTTTTTTTTTTTCCTCTGCCTCCCTACGTCTTTCACTCACTGTAGGGGCGCATTTTTAGTGAGGATTCTGATTCAATTCTTAACACCCATATTTTTTAGTAATTCGTAAACTACAGGAAGCATGAAAGATGGTCTGTTTCATTTTAGAAAAAGGGCCATATTCAGGCTAGCGGCCTTGGTGTTATGTGTAGTTATATGGGGCGACTAATTGTCCTGTAGCGAAGTTCCAGTAGGTCAATTGGTGCAAGTGACAAACCAGGGCTCTTGAAGCTATATCGGTTGCTACTTCTACAATTAACTGAACCCTCCAGGCTTCAGTAAAACCATCTACGTCATTTGCTTTAATTGAGCAGGACTTTAATGCAGTGTTTGATTCAAACACCGGCAGTGTATAAGCATGCTCCTAACTTACATATTGTTTTGCCCGTTTGGGTGTGTTCTTGCATAATCGGCAATGTCCGTTCCTCACCTAAAAAAACCGTCTGTGTCAATCCCAATTGAGGTAACAAAAAAAAAAATAAAAAATAAAAAATGTAAAAGACACTGCTTACGTAAACAGGTGAAAACGGCTGTAGCTAAATTCCATAAAACCAACCCATTTTGTCTTCCCCTTCAAAACCCCTCCTCTTCTCTTCTTCTTCTTGTTGTTCTACTCTCTTTCTCTATTTTCATCCTTGTACTGAATTACTCCAAGAAATGTCCGGTGTAAGATGGGAGTGGTATGGTGATCCAGAAGAGAACATCGAGGACGACTCCCACCATATCTCTTTTTCTCCCAATCTCTCACTGATGTCATACCCCCACGATAAATTTGATGAAGATGATGACCTCAACCCTCCAACAACAGCGACCACTTTTCCGAATAGTTTTGATAGTATTGATGTTGATCGGTCCACTTCCAATAGTCTGCTTAAACCGCTACAGATGCACAAGACGTTCCCGTTACTTCACTACTCCCAAATCAACAAGATCAATGGAACCTACCTGGCCAACATCACACCTGACAGTACGCCATCCTCCAACTCGTCCATCACATCGTCATCACCAGGTCGCAACCCTCCTGCGTTTGGCACCAGGCGTTATCCCAAATTGCCCTCGTCAGGTTATGTGGCAGGAGGAGGCACCGACTCTGGAGGCTCACACCTGACTCTGCTGCACCCATCGATGGATGTTCTAGAGAATGAGGTGTTTAGTAGGCTGATGCTTAAGTCGTTCAATTCGGACTCGGTATTGCTTATGAATACCCTGTTTGCATTGGCTGCCTACTATCTCCGGTCCAACTGTTTCAAGATGTTTGACGATTTTGGTGTCACCGATATCCACCGCTATGAAACGTTACGTAAAGTGTTGATAAAGCTCTCCTCCAAGTATTACGGAATAGCCATCCACCAGTTGAGAGTTTTGATCAGTTCTCGTGATTTCAATGTGCCAATGGCTGTAATTGTCAGCTCTTTGCTTAATAAAATCTCCATCTATGAATATTCCGATCTTAATCATTCCATCACTTTTTCCAAAGGAATGGTTAGTATATTTAATGATGTCTTACTCAATATAAGTCAATGGGAAAAAACCATGGATAAACCTAATAAACAACATGCACTTCAGGATATGGCTTGGATAACGAATTATATCGTGCATGCCTCGAAGACCAAATATTTCCCTAGATATGATCCTACCATGATTGAGGAATATCAACAAATGATTGAAGATTTCAAAGAAATATTGCATCAATTACATCAACAACAATCCAGCGTGGGCGCAACTAAACCAGTGTGTCCTCGTTTAATTTTTCACTTTAATCACTTATATGAATACGTATCCAGTCTTGCAGAATTATTACAAGAAAAAACTCCAGAAGAAATTAATCAAGATCCAAATTCGCTTTATGAACTCCTCCGTCATTGGTTAATTATTTTACCATCGAAAGCTCATGTTTTGGGAGATTTAAGAAGTGATCCATTGGAAATGACATTAATGGCCTTATACAAATGTCTATCTAGAATGTTGCAACAATTGTTCCCATCTGTTTTGTTTCATTTTCTTCAAGGCTTTAGTGGAGGCGTTGCATTATGGACAGATTCTAGAAATGATTTACCATTTGTCAATAAATATTTTACTAATCTTCAGAAAGCTTTTGATAAACATAATCAACCACAATCTTTGAATAATAATCAAGATTGGCATAACTCAGATAGTGACCACTCTAATTTATTGAACTATGTGGAAATAACACCTGATCAAATCGCAAGATTAACACGAATAAATCGCTACTGTACAAGAGTGACTATATTCTTCCAAAAGAGAAACAATACTCTTTCTTTATTATTTGGAGATCAAAGAGTAAAGCCCGAACTTTCTCCAGATACTATCCAGGGCAATCTTAATGAAGTTATGATACAAAAATTTAATTCAACCAACATTCGTCTTTACCATTTCTGCCATTTTCCTCAAGTATTAAAGTTAACCAAGACTACAAAATTATTGAGAAGTTTGCATAATCATCCAGAAGGAATATACTACTACAACAAGCAGCATTATCAATATTTCTTAAGCAAAGATTCTGATAAAGTCCCAATAGATCTTGTTAAAAAGAGTAAACTTGACCCAATGTTACGATTACATATTTTTAATACTACCAATTTTCAGATAGAAGAGGAAAAAGATGAAGAAGAAATTGAACAAAATTATTTCCCAAGAAAATCTTACTCTGCAAAATATCCAATCATTAATTATAATATTATATTTGAAGGAGACTTTTCAAAACATATGGTTGCAGCTTTAGAAGATTCTTATAGTGAATTATTCGAAGGTAAAAACCAAGAACCAGTGCTTGTACAACCTCATAAACAAAGTGGATTTTTTGCTAATGATCTTGATCCTATCTTAATAACCTCAGACTATGACTTATCGGTATTCTACAATAGAAAACTTCACGACTTAATGTCTAATCAAGAAATTTCCAAGGTAATTCTTGACTATTACAATTCAAGAAATCAACAAGTGACTCAAAACCAAAAGAGAAGAAAACCAAAAAGAGGACAACATGAAGATGAGGGCGAATTAGGCAATTTTTACGATGATTTAAATCCAAGGTTCTTTGAGTTCTATTGAAGCCGTCATTACCTCATACAGACACAGACACACACTCTCTTTCGTATAGATGCAAGTTTGTGTGTATATTTGGATTGAATAATAAATTGGTGCAGGCAAATTTTCTTATTTAACAAGAAAAAGAAAGCACTGGCAAGCAATTCACATGCTTAACTATTACGAAATATCAAAATAAATGACTAACTATTACAATTTCTTGACTGGGTATAAGTTTACCAAATTATTAGTCATCATATTGTCAGCATCACCCACCCAAGTATACTAACAGTAATACTGAAACGAAGCGCAATTTTATACCTGAATTTTCATGCAAAAAGAATAACAAGTTAAAAGAGATAAAAAAAAGCTTATTCTGGTTCACAACCTCAAAACCCTGTTGACGAATCCAAGAGAAACTGATGAAACCTAACCCAGAAGATTCCCTTTATATGTTTGGCAAATGTAGAGGTTTTTTGCGAAGTCTGCATAAACACAATGCTAATATCACATATCACATTTTTAGTTAAATTTGGGCACATAATCCGTATCTTGCATAAAAATTATGAACAAATTGTATGGGAGCTTTTCAGATTGGATCTTACTCAAACCACCAGAATCCAAAATTTAAAGTCCAAACACCAATTACTCAATTCTTCAATTTCATTATTGAATGCAAGTGGCCCGTTGCCAATGAATGGGGGCTAAGCCTACAACAGTATACATCAATAGGGATATTGTTGCTTTGGAGAAGTGGGGGGGAACTTGTTTTGCGCTGAAGGTTAAGTCAAAAATTCCGAGCAGATGCGTACATTAAAAATCCAGGATATTTTTTTTTGTTTCTGAGGTACTTCGGATATATCCGAGTTACGGAAATAAGATCCATCACGGAAATTCGGTCGTTATAACAACTTCCGGGTTCATATTTATTTTTTTAATATACACGATTGCAAACTGATGGTACTATAATAATATCAAAACATTGACCCATCAAAAAAAATAAATGCCACCAGTTAATTATTAGTCGCTAATGGGTGACTAAAAGTCATAAACAAAATCCCGGCACGTGAAGTGCTTCACGTGGACATCGGCCTCTGGTTATGGTCTAGGAGAAAAAACCCCAAATTATGACCACAAAACTTGTTTACTTTGGTGGAGGGACTATATAACACAAAATTTTATGCTCTTATAATCATTCACAATTACGGGAATTACGGAATGCGTACAGGGGGTGCAAAACATAACGAAGGCAACAAACGACCAAAAAACACAAATCCAAACAGCAGCACGGAAATAAGCGGGAATGCCTGGCATACAAGGCCTGATCGTGATTATGTCTACACACGACTTTTGCCAATCACTTTCATACAGGTATAGTAGTGTACAATCGCTTAGATTATCCTTTGTGGACACACATCCCACATTTTTCTTTTCTCCAACATGTATTGCATGCATAAAGCATAATTCAGTGACAGGGCTTCAGGTAACAGTGAAAGTCCCCCAAAAAGAACACAGTCCTATCCACCAACCAGGGCTTGCTAGTGTTGGGGGATCTAGCCGCGCAACCGCCCACTTTGAGCCTCTGGCATCCTTCGCAGGTAGCCGAACCCGTTTTTTTTCCCTTGCGCCCTTAATGCCAGTTTGGGGGTCCTTGATGATCCTAGGCGACATAACTACACGTGACACCACTTGCACCGCATGGTGGGGGATACCATGCAATTTGCAAGGTTCAAATTAAAGGAAATTGCCGCAGTTTTCATCGACAGGTTTGTCTGTTTGAGGGACCCAGGTCATACCCCTCCTACGTACTAGGTTTGACAAGTTGACAAGGTCCTATATAGTATCTGTAACTTGCCACCTCATCGATGGCGTGTGTAGGTCCATTTGTCTATATAGGAACAAACAAGAAGAAAAAGGTGTGGGTGGGTTATGTACGTGCCTGTAAATTACGGATTAAGGGTGAGAGGGTTACTGTGTTAGTCTACTACTGGTGCTGCTGCTCCTCCTACTGGCTGCTCCTCCTCATCCTGCTGCTCCTGCTTCTCATGCTTCTCATGCTTCTACTTCTGGTTACCTGCACCCCGTGATCACACAACGGATAACTATTCATTCATACCGATCGTTCGCTGACATAAGCACATAGCACCACATCATCTTCCACTTATTCAAACCCGTTCCTCTCTCTTTCTCTCTATTTTGCCAATTGCTTCTTTTTACTACTAGGGCCCAATCGCTTTCTTTGTTAGCCCAGCACCAACGTTTGCCGCCCACCATCTCCCCCACGTTGAATCTTCTGTCAGCCTACACTTACTTCCCCTTATCTCCGAGTGGTAGATCGCTATCGCTAAACTTATACCCAAAAACATCCTTATTGCCCGTTTCCAACGATCAAATTCAAGGGCGCTTATTTTTACTCAATCGTTGCTTTTAGGTTCCGTTTGACTGCACCTGGTCCTGTCAAGACGGAGGAATTTCATTTCTCGATCATCCAACCATCGTCCATCCATCATCAACCACCATCAACGATCATCAACGATCATCAACGATTCGTATCACTTTGGCTACCCACCACATACCATCGTCATAACTAGCACACTCGCCCGCTCGCCCGCTCGCCCACCCATTAGCGGTATCACAATATGTCCATTTCGAATAGTCCTGTTAGTGCCGATAGTGCCAACAGTCCAGAAGGTTCTGGAGGTAGTACCAGTAACAAGACCAAACATGGGTCGTCACAGCCAATGAGCCGGTCAATCTCATTCACGTCCGCCAAGAAACTTGACAAACAGTTTCGTCATAGAAGAAAGCACAAGAATTCCAAGATGGGTTGTCCAAACTGTAAGAAAAGAAGAGTCAAGTGTTCCGAAGACCTTCCCTCTTGTGCCAACTGTATCAAACACTCGGTTAAATGTGGATATCTCGATTATACCGAAGAACAATTGGAAGAACTTCGTCAGTACAAGTTGGACAACCAATTTGACGACTTGAGTACCACCGAAACCAAAGATTCTTCCAACACATCCAATACATCACCACCAGGCATTCCAACTTCTTTAAATTCCACCAAGAATCTTGATTCCACCACCATCAATATCAGTCATACGTCCAAGTCATACTCCTTACCAACCAATGATGCCAGCAAAATAATACCATCAGGTCTTCGTGCTATGAGTGAAGCTATACCGATAGATGGGTCCCTCTTCCACCCTCAAGCATCCGATTTCAATTCCCTTTCCGCCAATTTACAACAACAACCAGTTACTCAAGTCTATGCTAATCTTTTGTCCAAATCCCATACTGATGAAACCATTATTTATCCTGTTTATTCCATTACCGATAACTTGGACTCCTTCAATGATACCAACCCATACTTTATTGCCAACAGAGACGTTTTCAATAGTGGTGCTTATGGAGATATCACCACCAACTCTACAAACTTCAGTGAACTTTTCTCTCCTCAACCTTCCTACATCGATAATTCATCCAACGCTCAAAGCCCTACTCTGAGTAGGGCACTTCCAGGTGCAAAGAACTTGGATGCCAGCTTTAATATAGTACACCAAAAGGACGTTGATTATCACTCTGAGTTGGTTAGTTTGTTGACCAAAAATGCCCCTAACATTGCCAATGGTACTGCACCCCTCCTTAATATCCGTAACATTTATTATACCTGGTTAAACTATTTTATCTACAGATCATACAATACTGATATAATGTTCAGTTGTTTAGTCAACCTTACCACTAATTACTTAATCTCCAACTGTTTCGGTACTTATCCAACATATCCTCGTGCAAAGTCTCTTGCTGGTGGACCTAATTTTTTCCAACAACATAATAATGTAAGAAAGTTCTCACAATTAATTGAAAAGTCTAAGATAAAGAATACTGCTATTGTGAAAAGTATCCGTCATTATGCCAAGGTTATTAAAGAATTACGTAACTTATTGAACAATATGGCAGACCCTGAATTATGTGCATCTGTATCCTATATTTTAAGTTTGATGGCAGTTTATGATCCTGAAGCTACCCTGAATAGTATTGTTTGTTTTAGAGATGGACTTTTCAGTATTCTTAGTTATAACCTTAATCAATCCATCAAGAACAAACTGCAGATCCCTTTGTTGATCCCTATCCATTTACGATTAATGAAGAATATTGTCAGATCGATCTACTTACCTGCCTATGATCCAACTTTTCTTAGTGAGTATTATAATGTTCTTCGTAATTTTGAACAATTCATTTACCCCCGTATAGAACAAATGAAAAAATTCAATGATGATAATGGAATACCTCCAAATCAAACTTTGGAATTTGTGGAATTGAAAACTCATGACTTGATCAAGTTCACTGAAGAAACTATCAACAACTACGTCCCACAATTGGAATCCACTTTATCCAATACCAAACTTCAACAGGATTTATTATTTGAAATGATGGACAAATGGGTTCGAATGTTCCCATCACGTTTATCTGTGGTTGCCAGAGGTACCGATGCAATGGAGAAAGTACTTTATCTTTTCTACAAGGTATTGAAAAAATCATTGTTTGCTATCACACCTCAAATCAAATTCTTCTTCCTTAGAGACTTTGATAGTCCTATTATGTCAGATGTATTCAATGCTAAAAAAGATATTGATATTTTCAACGAGTTAAAGGATTCCAAAAGTAATAATTTACTTCCAGAACTTCATCAAGAAATGCTTCCAATTCTTGAATCTACTGCTGTTTATTTAATCAGAATATTAGCATTCTTGGAACGTCGTTTACAGGTGTTATATCGTCGTATCGTATATGAGAATCATACGCAAAATATGTTCCCTATTGATGATATCCAACAATGGAGAAAGTCAATTACTAATATTGCCGAAACCAGAAAACGGTTCAATGACGTTATTGGATTAAGAGAAGTTCCAATCAAGTCATTCCAGAAGACGGTCATTAAACATTCCCATTATCCTTCTCCAGTGGAAGATGATGCCGATATGGAAGAATTCATTGGAGACCCCTTTGAAGGAGTAGGAGAGGAGGAGGCAAGGGGTGAATTCGGTGAATTCGGGACTCTTCTCCCATCCGGGCTTTTCGCAGTCGATTACGATATAATGACTCAAACATGAAACCTTAAGTAATAATATGCAAAACATAATCACAATCACTGTTAACAGTTATATCAAAAACATCTACATCCTTTATTAATAAGATATTTACAGATTCTGGAGGGGGGAGAGGATAAACACAAAACACACCCATACACACTACCTAATGCATTTTTGTACCTACCAAACCTTTCCACGCTAATAGACCACGATCATATTCCATACTCAGATCCCATCATCACTGTGTAATATCCTCCTCGACTTATGTACCTTCACTGTGTAGTTGATATCAACTACTACTCCATACATAGATTAATCACAAAACGCACGCCTGTATATTTTGGGGGTGTGGGTGAAGGGAGCCGCATCGGTTAGCATGCACGCGTCACACGACCAGTTGCGTGGTACTGAGGCGGCCCATCAATCATATAGAACACACCCAATTCCAGTCTTTACCCATCTGTATCCCTAGCTCCATAGAAACCTGTAAAACTACTAGCAACTAACACCATCCACTGAGCTGACTAATTGCTGACAAAGCACTGTATCCGCCCGCAACATCCAGGTGTGGCCAGATCAGCCCTTTTCCGCTCTTTTACTGGCACGAGGTCGTGCGCACCCCAACGATAGGGACAAAAAAACACCTATTCACCAGAAGCAACGTTTAGTAACATTAGCACATATAACCAACGGATTCTAACAGAAAGTAAGCATAATGGAACAGGGAAAACCGGAACAGCGAACAATCGGTCGGGTCTCGTGCCTAATGGTAGGCGAGGAAGCGTGGCCAGCCGGCTCCAAGTGTCAATTTCGACCAAATCAGCCCTATCTTTACCATATAAATTGATAGTGAACCATCACCAAAAGCTATCCCATTGGACCAGATCAAGGTCAGAGGACCATCCGGATCCTGTTCGGGAAACAGCGGTTTCAAGCGAATCAAACCGGATCAAACCAGATCATTTTAGGCGCCGCAATGACCCAGAACTTCGACAGATTGGACAGTTAAGATCACCTTAATTGGCGGCTAGAGATCAAGTCTGGGAGTGAGGTCTTGATCCGAACGGCAGTGGGCCCGTTGGCTCACGGGGAACCAAAAATGAGGCACATGTCACGGGTATATCTGAGGTGGAAGGCCTTTCCACGGGCTGAGATCTTGACCAGATTTTTCATCAGATCTTGAATAAAAAAACCGCACTTGGGAACGGCTGAAGCCTCAAGTCTCCCGGGCCCGTTTATTTGCTTCTATCTGTTCGGTTTTTATCCCCAATTATTTCAATAGATTTTCTATTTTTGTTGTTTTTATTTTTACTAACCTTTAGAATGTCTGAAAAAACCGACGATTACTCCTACGATTACGAATATCTCTACAAAATCGTCTTGATCGGAGACTCAGGAGTTGGAAAATCCAACTTGTTATCCAGATTCACCAGGGATGAGTTCAATTTGGAATCTCGTTCCACCATCGGTGTCGAATTTGCTACCAGGACCCTTGAAATCGATGGAAAAAGAGTAAAGGCTCAAATTTGGGATACTGCGGGTCAAGAACGTTATAGAGCCATTACTAGTGCATATTATAGAGGTGCTGTTGGTGCTCTCATCGTTTATGATATTGCCAAGACCGAAACTTACGAATCTGTATCAAGATGGTTAAAGGAATTAAAGGATCATGCTGATGCTAATATTGTCATAGAATTAGTGGGGAACAAATCTGATTTAGACCACTTAAGAGCTGTTCCAACTGATGAAGCCAAGAATTTCGCTAATGAAAACAACTTATTATTCACTGAAGCTTCTGCATTATCTTCTGACAATGTTGATTTATCATTCCATCAATTATTGAAGAGTATTTATGAAATGATCAGTAAGCATCAATTAGACACTAATGAATCCAAACCAAGCACCGGTGGTCCAACTATCTCATTAACCCCAGCACCTCAAGAAAAGAAGGGTAAGAACAACTCCAATTGTTGTTGAATCAGATCAAACAAACAAACACAAGAATTAATAACAATAAAAAAAAAAGACAAAACAAACAGATTCACAAACTCAGATGAACACAACTCAACTAGATTTAGTGGAGATGATCATAATAAGTCAATAGTGCGAATTAAATCCCAATTCAATTATCCAACTACAAGAAAGAAAATGGATATCTTATATAGCAATAGGTTTTGCTCTTGCTTTTTTTCTTGAAATTGGTTTTGGATGATATAGAACATCAGCTCGGTCTTTGTTCGACTAATAGTTATTGGTTTCCATGACAATGATCCCCCTCCTCCACTTCTTTCATAATTCGACGAACACATCAAAACCCGACACTTCGTTTTCTTTTGGTTTTTTATTTTTTATTTATTGATGGTTCGTTATATATTGGGTGACTGGCTCGCTAGCAGAGTCTAGTGTTAATAGATATGTATAATTATTGTTCTATATGTTAATACTAGTTTTCGATGGATTATCAATGTATAGTATAGGAATCGTGTACATTCCGTCGAGTGAATGAACGATTGTTCACAGTTAAAGATTCATTTAATGCTGAGAAGACCGAACCAAGTTTTAGCACTAACTTCTTTGGATTATTGAACAGAACTACCTAGTTCATTGTGTATGTTTAAATATTCTGTCCTTCCATTGTGATGTCCAATAAGTTTTTGTTCATCGTGTGAATTTTCAGCAATATTATCTTCTAAATTAACAAAGATGGTATCTCCTGAAGAATTATCATCTCTCTATAAAATATATTTGGATATCATTTCTCTTGAAATAGCTTTTGGATCTCCGTTATGAAATCTGACCAAGTTACATTTCATTTATTTGACTTCCATTGTCGTAATCACTACATTGGGTATATCTGGTGCTACAAATATGCCAGTACGGATTAATGGTTCTAATAGTTCCTATACAACTCTTTCTTAACACTCTATTTATTAATCTCTTGGTTTAAGCACTTGACTTCTCATTCGACTCTTATTGGTTTCAAGAATAAACACTATTCGTCAGCATACCCAGCTATTAGAAGTGGTGGTTTAAACTAACGTGATAGTTTAATTGACAAGCTGCTTGAAGCGACCACTAATAAGCACACCATTAACTTGATACTTCTTTTCGTATCCTTTTCTACAGGCTTCCAATCTAATGTTTATTGATACTATTACTTTTGGTTGGTGGTGTGGTTCGCTTTAGGAAACTTACCTGTTGGCTCTATTTAATAGTCACCTTATATATCTGTCACGGATTTGTTCCATCAATGCTTCCGCCGCATATGCCCACTTCAATATCTATTGTACATGATGTTCCCGGAACATCCAGCTAGGTCAGAAACTTGAACAGTACAAGAAGAGTCAACACCAGGGCTGAAACACTTAACAAACATACTTAAATCAGTCCAGGGACCACAGTTTGTGCTGTTTCATTGCTATCGCGTCGCTGTTATACCGATATCAAAGTTTTAAGCAATTCTTCTCTTTCACCTGTCTTCTTCTCTTTTTCCCATCTACTCCTCAGCTCGTTTCTCATTACTTTCTCTTAATAGTAGGACCTTGTAACTTACCCTTGACACTCACTGGGGTCTTCAATGGCTTGCTTATACCCTTGCCCTTTTCCAAGCCCAATCTCTTTTTTGGGTCCAATGGTGGTGGGCTTTCGATACTCAAACTGACGATTTGTTCTCCACGAAGTATAATCAATCCAAGGCTTCTCTTATCATATACTGGTTTCTCGCTGGTTCCGTTTTCCTTCAATGACTGCAACGACTTCTTGGTCATGCGTGATTCCTCAGTATCGGCCAACACCAAGTTCATATGATTGTCAAAGGCCAAAAGTGACCCTACGAAATATCTGTTATCTATAGTAAGGATTTTCAATCTGTAGTTGACCAAGTCGGACATCTTGGTTTTTTTGGTGACTGACGCCTGGCGGTTAGTAGCGGGACGCTTAGATCGTGGGGGACACCCACCAGACAGCTCCGATGGAGCTGGTGTAGAAAGACTTACCATTTTGTTGATGTAGACAAAGTTTATGTGTTGCAGGTTTGAAGATGATGTGGCGGTATATGCAGGACATACAACGTTTGTCCTGGTAAGGTGAAAAGAGAAGAAGGCGAGTTAGTGGACACTTTCCAAGCCATTAATACGCAAGAGAAAAGTTTATTGTGCTAATTATGGCTTGATAGTTTTCTTTCGGATCCTGTATCTCCTGTGTAGAAGAACATTAACAACTTTCTTCCTGCAAAATACTTCGTACGTTTGCAACAGTTACCCTAGGATATCCACCACCAATACCAGCAAGCCTATACGAGAGAAGTCACATAATTGAGCTCTACATCATAGTGCTCTGTCAACGGCCTGCCCAGTACGACTCCATTTAGCTTTTTCAGAAGTCCTTCCGTATCTTACATCAGCACCCAAGAAGGTATTACGTAATTCACATCAACAAGCGCAAATGGTTTAGTGGTAAAATCCAACGTTGCCATCGTTGGGCCCCTGGTTCGATTCCGGGTTTGCGCATACTTTTTGGATAATCCAAGTGAGAATACAACGTAGATGGTCCTTATAGTTTTGCACAAACCAAACAGGTTCTATTGATGCAGATTAATTCGATATTTGTAGCCTTAGTGAAAATTAAAAAACCAGCGTAACGAACGACAAAATGGTTCTTAAATATCCTTCTATCGTATATCAAATAATTTCCAGAGCAGTTTGCAATACTTGAAGAGATCTCAGTAGGTGCAAATCATTCGATATTCCTTAATATCTCCAATAGCAAGCAATACCTAATTCATACCCAAACAATGCCTGTTTACAGAGCAAAAAACAAAGGGCTAGATATTCCTAGAGCCATGATACTAGAATAGCTCTCTTAAGGGTTCTACACCCAAAATTGTTTATTATTTCTCGTTAAGTAGTGAAACATGATATAAACTCAGGTGTTCGTCGCAGCCATACACATCGCAAGCAATAAAAAGCCTGGCCCATATCCCAACGAAATATCCTCAATTGCAGCTGGCCATAGGAAACTGTTTGGACTTTATCTATTGGAATCACCTCGTCTAGCTTACTGCTCTGTCTTTGGCTTGTCCCCTTCTTGTCTTCCACTTGTACTGGAAGTATTTGCTGCGCTACCACCCACTTACCCCAGGCGAATCTCCACTAATTTCTCCATTTTTTTACTTCTAAAACCACACTGGCTGCCCTCCGCTAGACCCCCCGCTTCTTTGCCACCTCTTTCGGGCCCCTCCACGTCTCCCCTATTTTCTATCGCTGCTTCTACTACGGAGCCAGCCCCATTCTACATCACGTGATGCCATTTCTGGGGCTATAGCGCAAGGCACTTCTACACTTTTCACCACCCCATCTACAGCACAACATGTCTAAACCAGAAGAAACCAAGGCCCCAGAGGTCGCTGACGTCAGCAAGGACGCTGTTGAAGCCTCCACCGAGCCAGCCGTTGCCGACAAGACCGACAATGCCGAAAGCGTCGAAAGCAAGACCGAAGAAATGGCCAAGACCGAAGTTAGCGAGTTGGACGCCGAATACGCTGCTTTACACCACAAGAGACACGCCGACGAAGCTGAAGACGCCGAGGATGCCGCCAAGGAAAAGAAGCGTTCTAAGAGAAGAAGACGTCAATATGACGACGATGTTCCAAAGGAAAAGGAACAAGAAGAGGACGAAGAAGGTGAAGAAGAAGGTGAAGCTGAAAATGACGAAGGTGAAGGTGACGACGATGAAGAAGACGATGATTTGTTGGAAATTGACCAATCCAACATCATCACCGGCGGTAGAAGAACTCGTGGTAAGGTGATTGACTACACCAAGGCAGCTGAAAAGTTGAGACAAGAAGAAGGTTTCAAGGAAGAAGATGAAGAAGATGGAGAGTTTGAAGAAAAGGCCAATTAGGCACAGAAAACCACCAATTGTAGCAGGTAATTAGACCACACAATGTACCATTATGGAGCAGATACGAATTGACTGTAGAAAGGAGGTAATAAAAAAGCAGATGGACCAATAGTGGAAGGCGAACAAAGTGAGAACATCCAAAACAGCAACAACTAGAACTGAATTTTTCAAATATACCCAGTCACAAACACCTGTAATCTATATCCAGTAATTCCACTAGCCAATACCAGTAATTTAATACCGGTAACTTGGTTTACCAGTAATTAAAACCCGTAATTTGATACATGTCACTAACTAACTTATTACTGGTAATTTTAGCTCTACACTTATCTACTTAACGTTACCGTTTATTAATGTATGTACGCACAAAGGACACACCAGAAAAGAAAATAGAAGTCGACGAGGAGAATTATAAGACTTCCGGAGGTTGAATTTTTTGAAAAGGAGTTATTTTTGATTTTTATAAGTTTTCAAGTTTTTTTTTTTTATGGTTTTTGATTTTGTCTATCTATCATAGTTTAGCAAGATGCCATGTTATAATTGTAGTACGGATTGGTGTACCCTATAAACGAATTATGAGGTTGTGGGTACATCACATTGGGGTGAGGTTGTGAACGTTGGATGTGTTGCATGGAAGATCCCACGTACTGAACAGCAGGATCGGAAAACGTTCCTCCTGTTTGATACGCTGGTCCATGTGACCAAATGCTTGGGGGTTGTTGTTGTTGTTGTTGCTGATGGTGATGGTGATGTTGATGGTGACTTGGCCATAAAGAATAATTATCTTGTTGGTATTTTATTGGAGATGATGCCAATGGCGATGAGGTTGGATAATAATAGTTATCATTTGAATTGTAGATTGGAGATGATGGAATACTGGAATAAGAATTTCTGTGTTGATGGTATTGAACAGGAGATGAATTTGGATAGGAGTATGAAGATGGAGAAGAAGTAAGAACTGGAGATACGGAAGCAGGAGCCAAGTTGTCTCTGCTGGAACCGTACTTCTCTAACCAAGTCTTCCAACATTCTTCCAATGTTAAAATATTTGATTCAAAGTTCACCACATTAAGACTCCATTTACATTCATCTAACCATACCTTTTCTTCTTCATTAAGTTTGACCAATTCTAATCCAGTGGCACCACACCAGGATTTGTTGGTAAAAGTATTATCATCATTAAATTTGTTTGCCAACACTAAAGCCACGACCAAATACACAAAGATCTCATGTTCAGCCAAATCTCTGTTGGTTACTTCGGACTTGGAAGAGAATCTTTGGTTCATATATTCCAAAGCAATAATGATAGTAGACTTTGGTAATCTGGTAGCAAATAAAACTGATACAATCAAGTTATCAAATTCCTTGGTTGGGTTTTTATGTTGTTTCAACATTCCAAATGCACACCAACTCAAAAAGGTAGCCATATTATTCAAGTCATATTCTAAAACCGGGTTAATTCCGCCGTTAACAGTGGGTTGCTCGGTAGGAGCAGGTACAGGGGCAGAAACTTGAACTGGTAAATGGACAGGAATAGGACCTGGAATAGGGACTGGAGCCTGATGTGCAACCGGGTAAGGATGAGGATATGAATGATAAAATGACTGGGAGTGCCTATGAGAAGGTTGGTAATTGGATGAGTATTGAGGAATGTAGTTATAGGATGAGGTGGCACGATGACCAGCAGTTCCCAAGTTTTGATGGTAATAACCTTGAGGTTGGTACATTTTAGATAATTTTGTGATTTTTTAAAAGTGATTAATTAAATTGAGAAATTTTTTGATTAAAGGATAGTCGACGATACTTAGTTAAAAGCTCGTGCTTTGGACTTTTTTAGTGTGCAGAAGCTGGGGGCTCTAATTTGACTCTCGTAGCGGAGAGTTCAAAGTTGTCCAAAATATCTCAATAGCTGTATTTTTGCTTGAGGGGACGTATCTGAGCAAAAAAAAAATAATAAATAAAAGTATAAGGTCCCAACGATGAAGTGTGAAGTGGTTATTTTTATACTTGTATATTTATGATTTTTTTATGATCTTTTTTTTTTTGGCTTCGCTTTTTGATTAGTTGGCTCCTAATTAAAAAAATAGACTGTTCTAGTCTTTGGAGGGGCAGCACAGTTGGGATGTGATATTTTTGACGGTTCTCTCTTCTTTGTATATGAAGAGAAGAACGTAGTGTTACCAGGTATAAATGAATATAACCGGTAGAGTGACCAAAAAAAAGAACAAGTAAACGGAAATAAGATCAAACAACGGGTTTGCAATATCAAGCACTCTAGTCTTTCTAACCTAATGGAAAAAAATAGAGACGGAGCGGTTCGGTTCCTTCTGGAGGGACGGAGGGCTGGATGATATCAAAGAAAACAAGTTTGATGATGTTGACGAGGATAACGATATTCTCGTGATTCTAAATCGATCCCTCTTTTCCTTAAACTATGGCAGTTTTTTTTTTGTATTTGTTTTTGGTACTGCTGTTGCTGTTGCTGTTGCTGTTGCTGCTGCTGCTGACTTCAAATAGTGACGTGGCACTAAGTCGATCACAGGGTGGTTCAAGAACGGAACAGACTTCAAGACCTTCTAGAAGATGTGGACCTCAAGAAGAATATAGAAGATACTTCAGAAGAAGAATGCTGCTGTTGAAGAAGACGAAATTTTGTCATTTTTGTCCTGGGTGTGCGGTGGGCCGTTTTGTGTAATGTCGCAAATTTTCTTTTTGTGTGCAAAAGAAACAAGAGGCGGAGGCCTGGGGGAAAAGGAAGGAGTCCGTGTGGAGGTGTCGATCGCCAGATGCCGCTAGCTCCGACCCCGGGCCCAGCGACAAGCGGCGGTTGGCACCAGGGCGGCGCTGGGACTGGCGGACCCCACGAGCCGGCTCGTGGTGGCCAGGTGGTGCTTAGTCAGCGGCGTGGGTTGCAACTGGTTTGGTCCAGGGTAGTGCGTCACGTGGCGCCGCGGGAGCTGAGCTGACCCTCTAGCGTCACCCATGGCAACTGGCAAGTCTAATTACTTACAGAGTTGTGCGGGCGAGTGGGCTTGTGTTGCGCGACATTTCCACCACCACTTTCCCTGCCAAACAGCCTGTGGTAGAGACGATGGAATGGGGGCGGCGGCTCGGTGTGGTTGGGCTGCGGTTGTGTGGGCAGCAACGGTGACGGGGCCAGGCCAGGCCCCTCTCGCTGGCCTGTTGTGAGGAGGACCTGACCTGGATCTATTGTGGGTGTCGTTGTTGTTGTTGTTGTTTATGGTGGTGGCTGGCTGGTTGGAGATCGTGTAGGACGCGGAATGTCGCGGGACCTGGTCCAGTGGGGCTGCACCTCCCACCATCACCACAGCCCCACGTCGCTAGGTCTACCGAGGACCAAAGAGGGGAGGACACATTACACTACTGAATATGGCAATAATTGGTGCTGGAGACCCTGGCAACCGCCATACAAGAAACTAAGTGATACGTGATACCTGTTGCAATAACCAGAGACTTGGATACAAGTAGCGGATCAGGAAATTGCTCCGTTTCCAGTTGCACCCAAGTGCCCTAACCCCGTAGTACCTAGTGGGGGTAGCTCGTAGTAGCTAGGTGAAAATCTGGGGGGCAGATCGGGTGCTTCCCTCCCTGGTGTGGGGAGAGCCAGTTTCTACTTACTGGTCATCGTCTCGTACCACCAGGGAGTCTATGATGGTGCGAATTAGATCATCGACTGGGGCTACGAACCCTGGCGAGGTGCTTATTGGACCAACGTCATTGGCGATCTGTGGACTGTGATTCACGAGTCTATTCCTGAAATCACACACTGAGAGCTCCCCATGCTAAACAAACTGGGCCCAATTTCACTTCTCCTTAAGTCTCCCGCTAGAGCACTTCTTTTTTTTTTTTTTTCACTCCTTCGCTGGAGGGGAAAGGAAACAAGATCAGCCTGTGGCCATCGTGTCCGTGATTGTCCCTGTTTGTATATGCCTCTGGTGTGCCTTGCTGGATCGGGCCTGGCAGCTTTTATTCCTTCCACTTTGGTCTATTTTGTTGCTCTTCAGCATTCCCTGTCGCTCGCTATTTTCGCTCTCGCTAGAACTCTTCGGTATGGGCCAAGAGTGTAATGTCCCCACTACCACCACCACCACCACCACCAGTATACCAGTACACCAGTACACCGTTCAACAGAGACTACACTCCATGCTCTTTTAGACGGTACCACCAACCAGCTCAGGCCGTCCGGCCACACCCCCGGTCTCCCTACCCCTAACTGTTCCTGGCCCCTTCTCATCTTCTCATCTTCTCATCTTCTCATCTTCTCACCTTCTCATCACCTCTTCGTTCTCTGCAACCTTAGTTCCTCTTTGGGCCAAACACAAACAAGTCTCATTTACCAAAACAGTACTGTAATTACTCGAGAATCGTCTAATCTGGGTCCCTATAATACAAGTAGACCTTTCTCTAATTCTGTTCTTCTGGCCTCTTCCCCTTACCTGTACTCTCGTTAATGACAATCCCTTTATACCTTAAGTTAAAGGGCCATTCCACTCCTCCCCACCCGTCGAATCGGTTGTTTGACGTGGTTTCTGACACTTCAATTGTCTACAACGGCAAGCCGTACCAGTTCTGCCAGATCTTGAGCTCTAGTGATGATCTCGGCCTCAGTTCCGATGGCTGTACCATTTTCATGGGCCCCACTGGCTCTGGAAAGACTACTGCTCTTCGTAGTGTGATCGGTTCCCGTGTTGGTCAAATTCAAGCTGCAAAAATCCCAGCTCAAATGGCTGCTTTCGAAGTATCAGAAAACAAGCACTTGTTGGACTTGCTTGACGGGACCAGAAAAGAATACACTGCCGGCTCCTATGAAACCGTTTTGACCCGCCAGCCGGTGACCCCGGACTTGGTTGATTCTGTGTTCTGCAAAAGAGCCAGCTCCAGAACATCTTCTAATCCCAACTCTTCTAGATCTTGCTTAATCATTAATTTCTATTGCAACAATCGAAAGTCGACCTATATTGATCTTATGGGTAATGAGAAATACGAGAATGCCCGCTCTTCGGTGTTTGCCAATATGAATATGTCGGCAATTACCCAGTTATTGACCAAGAAGTCGATTAACGGCCGCTCTTCCAACCTTATTGCTAACTTGATCTTCAAGAGAGACTCTCCTATCCAAGTGGTCTTGACCTTGGACCAGTACGGAGACCCATCGCTTGTCAAGTCGTCCATGAACAATATCGCCCAGCTAATTCTGAACTTCAAGTTGGGCTCTCCGCTCTCCAGTCCTACCAAGAAACCACCGTCTTTACCAAGCTATGCTAAGCCTACGCTTTCGTTCTTGAGCCCATCTGCCACTTCCACTCCTTCGGTCAGAAATGTTAGAAATGCCAATGCCAATGCCAATGCCAATGCCAACGCTGCTGCTCCGGTTTCTTCGATCAAGAGAAAGTTGAACACTCCTGCCAGATTAAAGGTTGTTCCTTCATTGAACAAGCCAATAATGGCTCCGAAATTTGCTCACAGACCCAGTTCAGTGGTCAAAACTCCAACCAGGGCTAGCAGCCACGAGTTGAACTCTTCTCCTGTTGGATTCAGAAGAGAAGTCTCTTATCTTTCACCAATTTCGCAGCAATTGGCCCAGTCTGCTTCAAAACCTGCTGCAACTCGTACTCCTAAGACGAGCCCCTTGACACCAACCAGTATTCCAATTAAAGGTGCAGCTGTTATCAAGAGACCACAGATTCCTGTTCTCTCTGCCAGATTCTCCCACTCAGATCTCAAGAAGTCTGTCAAGGAATTGCAGTTGGAGAACCAGAAGTTGAGACACTCCAACAAGGAAAACTTATTAGAAGTGGCTGACTTGAAGCTTATCAACTCCACCAACCTGGCCTTGATCCAACAGCAGAAAGATATCATGAATGACAAGCTCGGCTCCTTGAAGGATGATCTCAAGTACTTCAGAGGTGGATACCTCAGTCTTAAATCAACTCTTGACAGTGTCAAGGATTCGCTAAGTATGATGGAAGAGGAGAACCTCAATCTCAAGGACTTGAATTCTATCCAGTCTACCGAGTTGATCGCTATCAATGACCAAGTGGAGCTCTTTGAAATCAACCATGCCAGTATGAAGAACGAATGGAAGAAGTCGAGATGTGAAAACGACTCCTTACGGTCCCAAATAATGGAATTAGAGAAATCCAACTTAGAATTGATGGAGAGGGACTTGGAACATGAAGTCGTTATCATGGAAAACACCAAGGAAATTGCCGAAAGAGACGAACAGCTTAAGGAGTGTGCTCTTGATATTCAAATGATGGATATAGAGATCAAAAAGGCCAATTCCAAGTTGGACGAAAAGGATGCTTTGTTGACCGAAAAGGACCAGTACATTGCTGAGCTTCTCAGGCAATTGCAAGACAAAGAAGCTTCCAGCTCCGCCATACAGCTCCGTATCCAAGACGAGCTTACTGACAAGGACAACCAGTTGATGGAGGTCTATCAGGAGTTAGAGTCCAAGGGCACCGAGGTGGCTTCGCTTGTCGAAGAAACCCAAAACTTGAACCACGAATTGGCTGAACGCGAAAGGACTATCCTTGAGCTTCAAACCAGCAGTGATAGCCAAAACGAGTCTATTAGGCAAGAGTTGGTTACTGTGAAGGAGCAAGTAAAAGAACTTAGTTCTAGAGAAGCCGAGTTGCAATATCAAGTCCGCACAATGGCTGCGAAATTTGAGATCAAGGACCAAGAACTGGTCGACATGATGAGCCAATTGACTGATGTTTGCGACACTCTTACAGCCACGAAGGGAGAACTCGACGCCGTTCTTTGTGCAAACGAAAAGCTCGTTACTGAATCTCATCAGTTGAGCTTATCAAATGTCACTGAGATCGCAATCAGAGATAACCAAATTTGCAACCTAAACGAAGAGCTTGCCAACAAGCAAGTTGATACAAGTGCAGTTGAGCCGCTCAAGGAGGAGATCAAGGCCCAAAGCACCGAAATCGATGCTCTTCACAATATCATCGACCAAAGAACCGAAGAAATCGTCCACTTGAACTCCGAATTGAAGCTGTTCAGGTACAAGCAAGAATCCAAAATGGAAGATCTCCATGACGAGCTTGCCAACACTTCGTCCGAGCTCGACACTAAGGAAGACCAGATCTCACACTTAGAGGAGGTGAAGGAGACCTTGCAGTCTCAGCTTTATGATTTAAAGGATCAATTAGCTACTGCGGTCGCCCACTACTCTCAAAAGTACGACAGTATGGTCACCTTAAAGGAGAGCACCATTGCCAAGTTAAGACAAGAGTTGGAAGAGTTCACATCTCCAATGCTTACCAATATTGAACACAGCTTCAAGCCATTTGACGGTTCTGACATTTTCCAAGACCAAAGCACCAGAGATAACTCTTTGGCCGAGGTTTCATGTTCTTCTATTCCTAGTCCTACGGAGACTTCCTTCTCCAAGAAGATCTTGGCTCCTTCTAGGATGGAAAACTATACCACTTCTCCCAAGCCCAGGGCCTCTCCTTCCAGAGTCTCTAAGGACAAGAAGAAGAGAAAGAAGAATTTCAGAAGGCTTCCTATTACTGCTAATGGTGCCCACACCAAGGTGCAAGCCACTAACGTGGTGACCTTGTAGTTCTTCTGGTTCTTCTGGAACAATAGATCCCTCAGTCACACTAATAAGGTGAGCTTTGATCTTTGGTTCCTCCTTGTTCTGCTCGTTAGCAATATCTACTCTTTAATGGTCCTGGTCCTTCTGCCTGACCTTTTTTCTTTATACCCTTTTCTCTCATACCCTTTGCTTTACCTACCTTTCTCTACTGTCTTCCTAATATTTAATTTTATATACCATGATGTAACTAATATATAATCGTGACAGCCATCTATTCCTGTAGACGTCAATGGCGGACCACTCACCAGCAGGCCAATGGGGGTCTTGGAACGAAAAGGGGCCAAAAATTCCATGGCCCGGTTTCAGCACTGCCACAGTTCCAAATGGTGCTAAGATACTTATTATCTTGCCCCGATTGGTGCAATTGGCACCAGTTGAACCCAATTTCCTGCCCCCGGAACCATCCACCGGAGCCCCTGGATTCTTGTGATCGCTTTTGTTCGGTTCATTCCTAAAATATCACCTGCTTAAACAGTTCTTCTATCGGTGATGAATCTAACCACTGGACCTAATCCGGTGATTTCCACGGTCTTTTCGTACCAGCTCAACAATAACCCACCCTGCTTGGCTCCAGCACTGGTGCCCATGTTCTTATACAAATACTTGATCAAATTGTCTTGTTGAGAAGGACTCAATTGCTTGATGATTCCACTCAAATCGCTGCGGTTGTTCTTGATGGAGCACAATGTTTCAAACACAGTGTCGGTATGTAAAGTCTTGGTGGCTTCACTGGCGTTGTATGGAGGAGAATCCAAGGCAAGTGCCAAAGCGTCGGCGAACTGGCCAGAGGACAACGAGGTTCTGATTTGCTTGGATAACGCCGCCACCGAGTCGTGCGAGGTCTCTGGGAGCTCGGGTATCAATTCCTCTTTGGTCAAACGGTCTGCGTCGAATTGGTCGATGTCGATTCTTCTCCAGTCGTCCATGGTGTTGTGGGTGTGTAGTTGGTGATGTGACACTGGTTGGCTTTGGTACTTTGTAGGTGCGGGTCGTGCGCGCACCGGGTATACTGATATCACCACCTGGATGGGTAAGAGACTAAAGCGGGCACAGACGACGTGGAGCCCGGGTAAAACGTTTCTTACGTCTACATAACACCCATGTTTTGCTATGGTATTTTTCAGAAATTTTAATTCGCTTTTTTCTAGCCGCTTTAGCGGCACTTTGACCATTTTTCACCAATATTATTCCAATTAACTCCCTTAATATACCCATAACTTGGCCCTTTTGGTGTCCGGGTCTACATTTGCATCCAGTTAGCGATTGGCTATTCAAGCTTCCCGAAACAGGCAAAGCCCTTTATTGCTGGGATTTTCTCTTTCCTTCTTTCTCTGTCTTTCAATATCATTATCTTTTATTACCAGGTTTCTGGTTATCTAATATACAATCTATAATCATTCATTGCTTGGAACGCTTCTTGGAATGGGCTTCTTCTTCCCTGTCATTCTTGTCACCCTTATTTTCTTTAACGTAATCATCCATGAATTCCAATGCTTTATTTCTTAAATCGAGTGAATCTACCACTATCACCACCAAACCATCGCTGCCGACTTCGTACTTGATGTGTCCTTCATTAGGTATGGCGATAGTCTCATCGAAATTATCAAAAAACTGGTTCATTTCATCAAAACTCTGGATTGAATCTAAAAGACGGTCTTCCATTTCTCCTTCTGGTGATTCGGGTGAATTGACAACAATAATGGCTCTTAATGGATTTTCGAGCTCTTCCATTACGATCTCTTCATCTGACATCTTGACGGCGATCCTTGAGTTGTGGGAGGACTTAAAGGAGATGAACTTGGTGTTGATGGAACTGGTTTGATGAGTTGGTGATTTTTTTGGCCTGTCCTGCATGCCACCACCATGATGCTCAAAGTGCACCCACAAACCTCGCAAGATGCATGAGTGCCATAGAGAAACTGGGTGCTTACCAGGGGGAGGGGCAAGTGTGAGTGATTTTGGACAGAGGCGGGCACCTCGGAGTAGAGTGCGTGTGTGGTGTATTATGGTGATTTTGCTGCCATCAATTCAGGGACAACTTGTCCTCCTTAAATAGTTTTTGGCCAGGTCTGGCTGCACTGGTATCATAACGTAATAGGTTACGTAAACTACCAACCACTAGGGGGAAACCAGGATACAAAACTAGTTAACATCCGCTTATTCAACACGTGGAAGCGCCCAGATAGGCCGATTGCCTGTATTTGGCGATTTTCCAACTTTTAGTGTGGGCCATCAACCTGTTAATTTGCGCTTTTGGGGTATTTTGTATGGGAGAAATCTCAAATTCTTCTACACTCCAAGTCAGTGAAAGTTGACATTCCAAAGGGTTCAAAATTTTTACAAATTAGGCTTTGATATGGAATGAGATGGTGGAGTGACTATGACCGTTCTGGTCGAGTCGGCTCCTTTTTTGAGCTATTATTGGTGGAGTTATTCGTGCTTCTTGTTGTGGGGTGCTGAGAATTGGTAAATATTTCCTGTTTATGAAATTTATGAAAAATTACAGAAATTTGCCAATTTTTTCAGCTCTAGCTACCCATAGTGTACACAAAGCCTTTACAGAGCTTTAAAGCGATTTAATTGGGACTTTCTTCCGCTAAGAGTCTGAAATGGCGGTAAGGATCTTTCCGTTGAATAAAATTTAAGGTTTTAAAATATGCAAGTTTGTTATGTAAGAGATAACTATCTAATGTAAAAGAAAACCATCAAAGGTAATAATCAAGTGAAATATGCATCCTGAAAACATAGAATGTAGTATGTACCTATAAAGTTCACCCTATAATTTTATAGTATAATTCATAATTAATTGAATGCAATATAAAAGTTTGTAAAGTGATGTATAACTTTAACTTTCTAGGTATAACCTTAAATTGCAATGCAAATAAAATATCAAGTGCAATGCACAATTGAAAATTTACCATGCACAACTTACCAATGCGACGTATAAGAATAAAAATCAATTTCCAACCTTTTAATGCATTCTGAAACCAACAACTGTAAAAGAGAACCTTAAAATGCCAATAAAAAGCTAACTACTCAACCAATAACCACAAATTCAAAGCCCAAAATTCCCATCCAGCTATAACAGACTAACCCAAGTCACTTCAGACTAGCGATTAATATTTCTTGCTTATTACGAACATTTTCGCAACAATTTATTAGCAAAATTATTAATATTGTATTTTTTTACTCTTTACCTATCATCAGCATGCACATAAACCTACATTAACCTACATTATTTATTTTGTCATACTAACATCATGTATTAAGTTTCAAACCATCTGACTTCGTCATAACTACATATAAATTTTCTTTTCTTTTTTTTTTTTTGCAGCTATAACTTCAGTTCAGCTAGTTAATTAGACCACTTCTTGAATTGGTTGATTAAACCGTTGGTAGAAGGATCGTGGTTGGAGACTTCAGCCTTGTCGTTCAATTCAGAACCAATAGCCTTGGCCAAAACCTTACCTAATTCAACACCCCATTGATCGAAAGAGTTGATGTTCCAGACAGCACCTTCAACAAAGGTAAGGTGTTCGTAATAGACGATAAGAGCACCCAAAGAGGCTGGAGTGATCTTTTCAGCCAAGATAGAGGTGGTTGGTCTGTTACCAGAGAAGACCTTGTGTGGGACAAGACCACCGGTAGCACCTTCAGCCTTAACTTGGGCTTCATCCTTACCAACCATCAAAGCTTCAGCTTGAGCAAAGAAGTTAGAAGCCAACATTCTTTGGTGTAAGTTGTTTTCAATTGGATTGTGGGATTGAGCAGCAAGAATGAAATCAGCTGGAATCAACTTGGTACCTTGGTGGACCAATTGGAAGAAAGAGTGTTGAGAGTTGGTGGCTGGTTCACCAAACAAGATGGTACCGGTTTGGTAGTTGGTGAAAACATTGGCTCTGGTTACGGACTTACCGTTGGATTCCATAGACAATTGTTGCAAGTAGGCTGGGAATCTGTGTAAGTATTGATCGAATGGAGCAACCAAGTGGGTTTGAGCACCAAAGAAGTTGTTGTACCACACGGATAACAAACCACCCAAAACAGGAATGTTTTGTTCCAAAGGAGTTTCTTGGAAGTGCTTGTCAACAGCTTCAGCACCCTTCAAGAAGTTTTCAAAGTTTTCAAAACCAATGTAGATGGCAACGGATAAACCAATGGCAGACCAAACCGAGTAACGACCACCAACCCAGTTTTCGAAACCAAACATGTTCTTGGTGTCGATACCGAACTTGGAGACTTCTTCAGCGTTGGTAGACAAAGCAGCGAAATGCTTAGCAATGTGCTTGTCTTCCTTGGCAGATTGCAAGAACCACTTCTTAGCAGAGTTGGCGTTGGTGGTGGTTTCAGCAGTGGTGAAAGTCTTGGAAGCAACCAAGAACAAGGTGGTTTCTGGGTTTAAAGACTTCAAGGTTTCAGCAATATGAGTACCGTCAATGTTGGAAACAAAGTGGACGTTCAAACCTGGCTTGGAGTAGGACTTCAAAGCTTCAGTAACCATGACTGGACCCAAGTCAGAACCACCAATACCAATGTTAACAACATCAGAAATGGCCTTACCAGTGTAACCGGTCCATTCACCAGATCTGATTTGCTCAGAGAATTCCTTCATGTGTTGCAAAACAGCATCCACTTCTGGTGCAGTGTCCTTACCATCGACTTCCATCTTCTTCATGCTTCTGTTTCTTAAAGCAGCATGGTAAACGGCTCTACCTTCGGTAGAGTTGATCTTAGAACCCTTGAACATTTCGTCTCTCAAGTTTTCGATCTTGGCGTCCTTGGCCAATTGGATCAATTGACCGAAGATTTCGTCATCAATCAAGTTCTTGGAGAAATCAAACAAAATTTGACTGCCATCAAAGTTCTTAAAGGTTCTGGAGAACTTTTCGAATCTTTGGGGGTCCTTTTGGAAAGCCTCTTTGACCTTGAAGGATTCACCGTGGGACTTGTAGGTGGCTTCTAAAGCCTTCCAGGCTGGCAATTCGGTAGCTAAGGAGAATTCGGAGAAAGACATCTTTGGATAATCTCGCAATTGGGTATGATTGAGTGATATATATAGTAGCAATTTTTCGGCCCAACGTTGTCCCCCTCTCCTTATGCATCACGTGACCACAGGAAGGTTCGGATGCAGCCTGTGAGAAAGTCCGGTGATGTATGAAGTAGATAGGCGTCAAGCATTAAAGCTGCAACTATCGGACATGAGGTTTAAGTCTCTGAAGGTGTAGATCAAGGGATCTAACAACTTGAATCACGACTTTCCCCAGCAATTGAGGTTCCTGCCATTATGGTCCTACAATTGGAAGGTTGCCCATTTGTATTTGCTATACCGATTGGACCCAGCCCGCTTTGTGTCACCATTACTAAAGATTTACAAGTTGAATGAAATATGGGTGCGAAGTTTTACCCACCCATCCAAGCGAAACCTTTGATTGGTAATCGTGTACTAATCGTCGTCTCAATTGTGATTTGTCATCTTATGGTGGAGGATTGGAAGAGTTATGGTGGAGGATCTAGGCCGGTAGAATTACAGTGCAGGCAGGGACCCTCCATCTGGTTGGCAATTGGTAATTGGTGGAGTGGGGTCAGTTATATAATGTGGCCTTATAGTTTTAGGATTCATCGTTGAGTGAATTGGTGGAGGGCAAAGTAGGAGGACTGGCTTCTGGCCCTTGAATTGTAATTATTGCATTCAAGCAATGAAGGAGCTGCTCCAAGTCCACATTGTTTGGTTGCAACAATTGGGATGGTTTGTATAGCTATGTACCAATGGGCTGTTTGGGCATGATACAGACGGGTAATTGGTGCATTCATTGCCCCTTCATAAGTTTTGGTACATAGTGCATTTGCTTCTCGTAAAATTGTACATGTACATACTGAGCCTAGCGTCTACACAAACTAAAACAGCGTGGAAATTGCCACGTCGAGTTGGAACGGTAGTTGCTGCTATTATACGGTGACGGCTTAAGGAGATCTAACACGGGGCTACATTTGGAAAGTCCAGACCGTGTATCCAAACTTTGTTTTGGTTGCCAACACCACGAAGGCCGCCAAAACAGCTTTATGTTTGCCAATGAAAGCCAATTATCGCTAGAGCTGCCTTAACCCTTGTAACACCGCAACATGTACATTAAGCTTTATGCCGTACCAAAGTATATGCCATCTAATCAGTATTATGTACAAATTTTTATGCTCATCACTTGATATAGTATCTTCGATAGTCTCATCAGCCGTGTCTCACTTGACAATCTATCTCATTTTGTGTTTCTGAAGAATAATAAAGAATGCATGACATCACCTCTATACAACCACATAACATGGCATCAACTCCTAGACATAAACTACATATAGCACATGATACGTTAATTAGCTTCAACTTGGTTAAAATAAAATGTGCTTCTTTTCTCCCAGCCATTTCTACCAATCCTTATCATTTTGCATCGTTTTCATTATGCTTCCTGCACAAAAATGGCTGGTTCATCAAAAAGCTTCATCGATAAACCAAACCTCCATCAAACTCCATTAAATCTTCAGCATGGGATTGGTCTCGAAGTGGGCTCCAGAAAATAGCGAGCCAGAGACTCAAGCTACTCCATCTATACAAAAGAAAGAAAAGAGTGAAGTTGTTGTCTCTAATAAATCACTGCCATTGGTTAGTAAATGGGCAACCGCTAATGATGAGGTAGTATATCCGGCACCAAAGGAACAAAAACAGCATAACGTCAACAAGCATAAAGAGTTCCCATTAAGTCCTCCATCATCTGCAGAAGGACCTAGACACAAAGATAGACATGCAAAGCATAAACAAGATAGATCAAAATACAAAAAGAAAACTTCAGTAGAAGCAAGTACTAATGAGCATGATGCAGATACGGATGATGTGAAAGAAGTAGTACAAGTAGTAGAAGAAGAAGATGATGATGATGACGAAAAGCTCCCTGCCATGACTGATGCAGCTAAAGTGTTTGCTTCCAGATTAAGTGGCTTGGGATCTCCAGCTCCACCAATAACTCCACCTTCATCTAGAGGTTCAAGAGGAAACAAAGATCCAATAGTGTCACCAAGTACACCAGAATGGAGAAATAATAAGCCAAGTGCCAGAAAGTCGGATTTAAACCCATTAGCTGCAAGGCTTGGTGTACCAGAAAGACACAAATCTGACAACAAGCATCACAAGGAAGACAACCTGCTTGCTGCAAGACTAGGAAAAGTTTCTGTATCCGACAACAGAAAAACAAAACAAGCTCCTAATAAGTTAAGATCACCAGCTAGAAGGCCAACGAAGGAGGATGAAGCATCAAAGAGGGCACACGAAGAAGAAGAGAAGAAGGCTGAAGAAGATTTGAGAGAATTGTTGGATAAGTTGGATGCTAAAGAATTGGATTGGGCTAGTTTTGAATAAACCAGCGGTAATATAGCCATCTATGTGACATGCAATAACCAACAATGCAATGCAATAGATAAGCTGAAATGCATCAGAAAAATTGCAGTTAGTTCACCAGGTGCAGCTAACAGGAAATGCTCAAACACCCAATTTTTCATTCGAACTACAACATTTAACATTTCATCAATTTTAACGAGAAAGTCTTCACGTTCAATAACGATTTAATAAGACTGGATTTCATAGTGTTGCATTATTCAAGTATTATATGTATTATAATTAGAGATGAGAACAGAACAAAATACTGATGAGGGTATGCACCCTGTACCAATGATTAACCATAAGAAGTATTATGTTGATATATGTAGTTTTTCTCTCACATCTATTGTGCTTTCTACTGTTACATAATGGTGCTTTTTAAGCAGTACCTACTTGAATAAAGTTGCAGATATCCGGAGCTGAACAAAATCATATCATATACAACTGTCTTCACCGATATCACCCATTTTCCCCCTTTCAACAAACTATTGCTCCTAAGTTTGAGTGAATTAGCCCCCCAGATTCCATTAGTTATGTCTTACATAAGCATCCAATCTTCTCATAACCATCTGTGACCCCGCGACAGGTACCAGACATCACACCACCCAACATAGTTCTACCACCCAACTCATCATGATAAATCTAATGTTACGAGTCCAACCAACCTCCGTTCTAGGTCGACCCTCCCTCATGCCCCGTCCCCGTCTTTCCCGCTCGTACTACCCGTCATCAGCTTACAAACAGACCCATCACATCACCTATGATCCACGTTTTCACTCCCGAAAATTACCACTTAAGACAGTATTCATATTGGTGGTGACGTCGTCCACCTTGGCCATGTCTTTATACGTTGGAATTGAGTTTTTCCGGTTCCAAAAAGCCAAAGAAACCACCCATTCCATCTTTCTTCCGTTATGGGTGAATTGCAATTGGATGTATCCCACCACTTACAAGTTTCCTCAAGGTTTACTGTACATAGACAAAGAGTTCAAGAACCACATGGAATCGGAAATGAGTCTAATCAACCGGTCCAAAAGCGGGGACCTTGAGAACTACTCCAATCTACTACAAAGAGAAAATATCACCTACTCTGTATTGGAGCAATTATCTGGGAATATGAAGATCAGAGAGATCTTTGGATTACCCATGGTAGTGGACCAGCCCTCCGCCTTCAAGATGTGGATTGAAACAGTAAATCCCAGTCTTTCTGGGATCCAGATCAATTTGAGTAGGGACAGTCTCAAATCTGACATGGCCCACACGTCGATCAGCCCACAATGGAGAGTAAAACCGTTCAATCTAGGATCTATTGTTAATGACGCTCTAATTCAAGCAGGCCTCAAATTGGACCGTCTAGACCCACCCGACTTGGTGGGCGCCGATTCTATCCATAAGACAAAACCCAAGTTTCAACACCAAGACTATGATGTTATCTTCTCCGGCGAGTTGGTGGTGATGGACAAAAACCATTTCAAAAAGGGTGTTTTGAAGTACAAAGGAAAGCTTGACTTTGATCATTTGGTCATCAATAGGGGTGTCAAAATCACCGACATCAACGTCGAAATGGAGGGTAACAAGAAGGAGACCATAAAGTACAAGGTTTTATAGGGAGAAAGCAAAAGAATAAAAAGAATTCACCCAGGAGTTTAGGTTAAGGTTATTTAGACTTGACCTTGACTTGCGCCTACCTTTTATTTCTCAGCCTTCAATGCACGGAAAAAGGGAAGTATGTAGAATCTGACGGGAGCCTGTTTCAGCCATTCATGGATCAACAACCAAGAAGAAAGTCAAACGTATAGTTATTCAGGTACTAGACCGTTTACCTTAAGCCATTAATTTACGAGTGTGCACACCATCTAAAAATAACCGGCATCATTAGCAATTGTGTCATATTACCAGTATCAAAGGTAAAAATACAGCAAAAGCATGGGACGTTGGCTGATACTGACAATCTGGAGAATCAGTAGGTGATTTCCTACGTAGCTGTGAATCTATCAAGTAGTTATTTATAGTATATATGAGAGTGGATCTAGTTTGGATTAGCGGTAGTACTGAAAATGTAAATCAGAAGAACTTCAAACCAACATAAAAAAAAAGAAGCATAAGTGAGCCGTACATACCAACCGCCGTACAGACTGTAACATCAAACGGGTTGCCATGGATGACTCAAGGACGACTGTTGTGTATAATCACCTAGCAGGTTTAGAGTTTAGCAGTCATCAAGCTGGCGAAGCTACCATCTGTACTCTGTATTCCTGCGCCTACATGTGCGATTTCCACTAGAAACGATTTTATTATGATTAGGAAATGCATGGAAGCTTCAACTATGCAGCAAAGTGACCCACTTATGTAAGCTGCACCCTATAGAAAAAAAAAATCCCTACGCAGGCTTATACTACCACCACTTTTCCATATGGGGGAGGTTTGACTCCCTGATAAAATAATTGCAAAGGGATATGTAGATCATGAGCCTCCCAAACGATCTGTACCTGTAGAAGTATAAATGTAGTGCAGGGTACCTTTGGTCAAAAATTCTTCAACATGTGCTACGAGTACATCAGCTACAACAGATTCATCAAAAGAAGAGACCAAAGCCCAGTACCAAAGCATGAACGCAAAAGGGATCATTGGCGTGAATCATACCATGAGTTCAGTACCTTGATAACTCATCTTAAGCATAAAGTCCAAACGCCAGAAAATAAACGCAAACACCAGAAACCCAATACACCCAAAGATGAAGAAAAAGAGATCTTGGAAACCATCAAAACCAAGCACATCTCATTTAGCAAACGTCAGATCCCTCGCACAGACTACGATGGCCACATAGAAGTAATTGAAAAACACATCTATCGACAACAGCAAAAAATGCAAAAAGAGTTGTTGAACGATTCTCCTCAAAAGAGGAACACCTCAATTGAAAGTCAAAGACTATTAAAGGCTACACAAGCAGTTCCATGGTGGGACACTTCCGAGTTGATAGACTCTTCAGACGATGAAGAGTATATTTTCGCCAGCGAACCAGAAAGGTTGACGTTGGCTAACAATTAGGATTCAAGCCTCATAAGAGCAATTCATTGATAATTCGGTAATATTCGAGCTGGGCTCATTGCCTCTTTTGCATTCTGGTGAAGTCAACCGTCCTTTGGACTACCCAACTATAGCATATTTTGGCTCCACCAGCGACTTTAATTTCATAATTTAAGTATACCTCAGTATTTCATATTTCACTTGTAGAGGCTAACTTAGTGTAGGCTTCACCAAAATCACTGAATGCTTGGGCCTGGGACCATTACACCAAAAAATACTTGACACCTCCAAGAATTGGTGCAACGAGAACCTCCACGCCTGCCACGCATGGCCCATAACTATCTCCACTTTAGACATTTCACCTCTAGTCCTGGTGGTGGTGGTCTGTGGTCTCGGAAACCTCCGTTATCTATGGATAGCACGTGACCGGACCCTTATCTATCGCCAACAGCAGACCAACAGCAGACCAACAGCACCAGATCAAGTAACGAGTTCATGAAGGATCCCACAGGCGAGCCGCCGAAGAAGAGGCAGAAACAGACAAGCATCGGCCGCTCCGTCAGCGAGAACCGCAAGATGGCCCAGGCTTCGAGAACCCTAAAGGCATGCGAGCTTTGCCGCAAACAGAAGACAAAGTGCTTCAGATCACCCGAGAACAAGCTCTCGTGTTTAAGATGCACTTTTCTCAACAAGAAGTGCTCGTTTGAGACGTCGGCCGACCCGCCTCCAGGAAACCTCGACGGAGCGGTCAATTCTGACACCAATCACAAGTTGGACATGATATACTCTGGAGTATCAGAAGTGCTAAGGCTATTGAAGCAAGGTGATGGTAAGGCTATCAACAATATCAATGACGATGCCAGACTACTCCTAGAGGCAGCGTCTGTGGTGGAAAACGGCAATTCGCGTGGGAGCAACGACTTTGACGAACCGCCCACCTTCCAGTACCCCACCAACTCGTTCAAGGCGTCGCCGTTTTCGATGATCCAGAACCAAGTACCACAGCCAGAAGTGCCTGTTCCCATACTAAACTTGCTCAACTTGTCCACGGTTCCCAATTGGCACCCACAAGAAGACATCATCACATTAAAGATCTTAACCGAGGAAGAAAGTGTGGAACTAATTAGTGCTTTCCGTAGAAACTACGGCAGATGGGTCTCGTTTGCTAAGGATATGCTGTCGAAGGAGTTACTAGACAAGATCCGTCAAAAGTCGTCTTTGTTGCTTACCACATGCTGTTGCGTTTCATTACGGTTCTCGCTAAACAACCGATCATCTCAAGAGATATACCGTCAGCTAGGAAACTACTTGATAAAACAGATCGACCTGTCGTTGATGAAGCACTCATCATTCAAAGGAGAGAATGACGGTGATATAGAGTTCTTACAAGCATTGGTGATTCTCTCCATATACTCCTTCTCGCTAACATCATTGATGAACGGGGTTGCAAAAGAAGATGATCTAGATGGAATTAATCTAGATCCCTGGTTTCTTTCCAGTATAGGAATCACCACATTCTTGACCAAGTCTAATTTTGGCAGCTTATTTCAGAAAATTGGCACCAAAGCAAAGAGTTCAGATATCACGGACTTATCGTCTATGATAAGCGCATCGCCTTCTTTATTACATACCCCTTTCAATGGAATTATATTTGACTCCATATTGTTTAATCAAACAAGTACAAGCGAGGAGCAGGTACTTACGGTATTGCGGCTTTATAATCATTTATGCTTAGTGCATCTTATCAACTGTGTCTTTTCCGGGCGTATGTGTGTCATAGATGAGATTAGGATAAACTATTGCACGTCCACATTGGGATTATCATCATCTAACAATTTCGATGGTAGGTTGATCAGCGAGATCGGAATTTTATTGGTCACCTATAATTACATTCAACTCAATTTAAACAGTGGCCATAATCTTAGTATTGAAGAATCCAATGCCAACTTTAAGGGAGTTAAAGAAGAAGCCCGGATTTGGTACGAACAATGGGAATATTTAATCCACCAAGCACCATTACAGTTTGTGGAATTAAACTATGATTTTTGCACATTGATGATTTATTATACCTACAATTACCAAAAGAGTTTATTGGTTAAAGGAGACGTTGCACAACTTGAAGAAAGATCATTATTATACGATGAAAATCATATCGAATTTATTCTTCGCTACAGTGACAAAGAATCATTAATAAAAATGCTTGAACATTCCTATAATGTGGTGAAGTTTGTGCAAGTGATTGAAAGTGACCCGTACTTTGCATATCTCTCGGATCAAATCCACTTCTGCTTCTACTTCAGTGGCATATGCTTGATCAAAATCCTAGCCTTTACGGTAGAAACAAAACAAGCAGACATATTTTCTAAAATAAGTTACAACGGTGTGGAATTAGACGGTCAGCTAGTTGCGGATTTGAGACATTTGATAGCTAAATTTAAAACAGTTGGGCAGGAGAATGCTTACGATGTCCTTACTAACTATGGCACAGGGTTGGCTCGAGCATTGGCGGAATTAAACAATAGTTAAAACCCAGTGCCTGAAATATCCCTACATTCTTGGTTAATATACCTGGCATCGTATTACCTGAAAACCCCACCACTGCTCTTGACCCTGATTGTTGATCTTCCGTGCATTAGCCAGCAGGATCAGTTAGACGGTGATCAATTATAACACAAATTTTTTTTTGAGGATCCGGTTAGCGCCGCAACAAAGGAATTTTCCAGACGGATCATAGAACGGCAAATGAAAGAGAGACAAGAAGGGGCGTAGCCTGGTTTGGTACCCAAAATTATTTTGTATATATATATTTCAAACATGTGTTTCTATTAATAGATCCACCTTGAAATTGCTAGACCCTATCTCATGCTTTCAATTACATCACCAGAAACGGAAAGACCAAAGAAAGACAAAATCCGGGAAAGAGCTCCCGACCCGAATGAAATCCACGCTCATATCTTGGACTAGTTTTATCCTTGGTCAAATAGTGCTGGCATTAATAATGAAGGTGGTGCGGATCATTTTTTCCCATCTAGGACCATGCCAAAAATAATTTCCTAAAAGGGTCGAAAAGTAAATCATGCTGTCATTTTTCACTTACCACCGTCTCCTACATTTTTCACCTCCTGCCCCCCGTACAATAAGGTAGCCTCAGCCGCACTCTTAATATGAGTATATTGTGGGCATTTAGTGCCGCCTTCACCCTTACAGGTTGGGTCTTTTTTTTTTTTTTCATCCCTCGTATCCCCGGGGAGTGGGGACGCATGAAATGTTGCTTCACACACACTTCAAAACCACACTCACATTTCGGAACTATATAATGGGAGGTGGATCCGCCCCAAAGAAAAATGTGGACCCACCTCGTTTTCATCAATATCTATAATCCAATAATCATGAAGTACACCACCATATTAGCATCTTTAATCGCCGTCGTTGCTGCTCAACAAGCTGAAAAAAGAGACGTTCAAGATGACTTAGCCAGTGACATCCAAGCCATCTACTCCATTGAAGCCAACTTCAACTACCAAACCCAATCATTCTCCGACTTCATCAACCAATTGAAGACCGTCACCACCAACCTTCCAACCGAAGTTGCTGCTCAAGTTGCTTCTGCTGTTTCTAGAGCTTCTAGTCAACAATTGGTCGCTTTACAAGCTGCCCAAGAATTGACTCTGTCTGGTTTCAGCTACACTGGTAGTGATTTTGCCAGTGCTATCTCTTCCCAAAGATCTGCTTTGAGTTCCAGCTTAAGAGCTGAAGCTTCTCAGCTCTCTGCTGATGCTTCTTCTATCACCAGAGGTGCTGGTAGATCCAATGACTCTAGTTCCGGTTCTAGTTCCAGATCTGGTAACGGATCTGCTTCTGCTAGTGGTTCTTCCAGTTCCGCTGCAGCCGCTTTCTTCGCTCCAGCTGGTGCTCTTGCTGGTTTTGCTGCCATTGCTTTATTGTAAGCATAAAAGCCCCATTCTTCCTCATTTTCCTTACAGTCATGGACTTTAATTCTATTGGTGGAGATTTCATGGATCCGCCCATGCTACTTTAATAGTGATAATAAATAATAACAACTTTAGTAATTAGAAAGGAACCATGGATTAAATGTAGTATACACTTTGTCAAGATATTTTTCATAATTTTCACCCGTAGTAATCCCAAAAGGGCTATTTAATTACTTGCATTTTTAAATATCCAAGACAAAGTCAATAAGTTTTGACCAACACCCCCAAGTGGTGAAAAGAAAACCACATGCGAATTTCCCCGCCCCTGCCACAAGATTCTAAGGGTTCTGTAAACCAGTTTAGTTCATACATCCGACAGTCTCGGCATCTACTGAGTGCGATAATGTTAGGAACATTGTGGGTTCATCATAAAATTAAATTGGCGAAACCCTATTAGCGGTTACTAAGATGCATGATTGTTATCAGTGTTCTTAATGGTATATATATAGTAACTTAGGTATAGTAACCAAACAGACTTCACTTTGTTCACACCCATAGGTATATGACTCCCGACTGCATTGTGATTATCTCGAAATGTGTCAGCAGTACTATTAATACATATCCGTCTATTTACGCATAAATAATATTGAGGATGCTGGGCTTGGTACATTTGCCAATTATATAAATAGATCATACCAATATTTTCATTTCACAATCACCCGAGAACTCGCTTATGGTCGATTTACGGTCCCAACACCGAGATGAGGTAGCCCTCATTCGCCTTGGAGACTCAGCTGTTCGTCTACTGTCTGTTCAATTGGATTTGTGATATTTTAAACTTTAAATTTCAAAAGTAACCAAATGCACCGTAATGCGCTATATTGGTACCTGAATATGTAGGTTATGCTAAAGAACAAATGGATCTTAGAGCCAGATTAACGGGGTTCCATCTACTAAATACCAACTTAATTTGATTTAATGTCAACCAAAATATTCCGTCTTTGGCCGGATCAAGATGGTGTGTTCCCCAAAGCTATCATGGTGTCAAAATAACTAGAGATCATAGTTATTTCAAACATAATTTGAGTACAATTACGACAATCTTAGGAAACTCCATTCAAAAGTCCTATATTGGTCTTCGGGCTTTCCAAACAAAGAGAACTTCAAATTGCATCAAATAAACATAATTGTTAACTTTGACTACGGTTTTAGTTGGCCATTCCCATAGTTTCTTTTATTATTGGTCCTATCTCCGCCACTCACTTCAAGTGACCCTTGAAGTTACCTTCCATATAGTCAATGTGGACAAAAGCTCTTTCCACCATAGGTAAGCTTTCAATGGAGTATTGGAGAGCTTCAGCAATATCGTGACAGTCCTTTAATGTCAAATCAAATTCCTCAAGGGCAAAGACAACGTCAATTTCCACGTTCACGTTATCACCCACATGATAGACCTTTAGGGCCGTAATTTGCTTAATGGACTCAGCAAATCTATAGGATAAATATAAAATAGTCTTGAAGTGTTCGGGTTCTGCAACGGCACCTGTTAGATTATCAATATGCTCATACGCAGTCTTACACCAGATAACAATCACATAGATCAGTAAGGAGAAGGCACCTAAAGGATCCAACCACCAGATATTGATGAAGTAGCCAATAGTAGGCATCAACAAAGATACAGTGTTGAAAACAATATCTGTTAATGCATCCTGGGCCAAGGCTTGTACCAAACTGGATTTACTCTTGGAACACCAGATGTAGCATACTAATTTAGCTAAAATAGTGATTACCATAATACCAATAGCACCCGTACCAATTTCAACTGGGTGTCTGGACTCTGGGCTACTTAAGAAAAGAGCCTTGAAGGACTCTTGACCCACTTGGAAAAAGGATATAATGATAATTACCAGGAAAACCAACACACCCAAAGGCTCCAATCTAGATCTACCCACGGGGTAGGAGTGTTCCACCTTCCAGTTCTTTTCGGTAGACAATTTGTTGGCAATGTAGATAATAAAGGTGGACAAAAAGTCCAAGATGGAGTCCACTAAAGACGCAATCACCGACATAGACCCGGTCATCAAACTGACGATAATTTTACCCACTAATAATACAAAATTAACAATGAAATTAGCAATGATGGCCACATATACTGCTCTACTATCAGCCTCTTCATTATAGCCCAAGAACTGAGCACCCTCGTTATCGATATTGCCCGGAACATCGTAGAACCGTGAGTACTTGGTATTGGAGCCGTTTCCGTTTGGGTCTTTATCAAAGCCCACATTTGCTTCATCGTCTTGATCAACATGAGTTGTCAATATTCTGGACCCAGGCTCCCCATAGTTACTCAACATATTATAATGTATTCTACCAGCATCCAAGAAGTTATCGATCTCTTGAAACCGCTGGATTAGCAGGTTTTGCTCCTGGTAGTACTTCCTGACCTTTCTGTTCCTGATCTTATCCACGTCTTCCTTATACAAATCGTACCAGTTGCAAAGACTCTGCGAGTTCCCAATCAATCGGGATGGTCTCAACGTGTTCAACAAGCTTAGGCGCCGTTGCGGCTGCTCCATATCGTATGAATGAAGACTGCTGTTTTCGGTACGGGCCAAGCTGAACGTACTGGAGTTAAGAAACGCGTTATCAAACACTGGGTTGTAGTTGGTCACTGGATAATGGCTTCCCAACAATTGCTGAAGAAATGGAGGCTTCGGATGGTGTTGCTGTATGTTTCTAAATTCGTTGATGGAAATGGTAAAGCTCCTTTCCGAGCCTTCATGGTGGTAGGAGTCATCGTGATCAATTGGATGTCTAGGTTCAGTAACGGATAATCCACCACCATTCAATCTATTGAGATTACTAGAAGAGTACGACTTTCTTCTTGGGCCAAGGTTCTCAAGATGTTTTGGTATATGAGCCGCTCTGCCTAGAAGGGGGGATCTGTCGGAGAGATCCGCTGGGTCTTTGCGAGGCTCCACTGGCTCCATGGTGTAATTGGTAGGGGATTTAGAAGGAGTTGGAATTAGGCAATTTCAATCATTGGGGTTAAGCTGCGATAAGGGTCGTGTATCGGTACACGACCGACCACAACCAAAGACTACGGCAAGGACGACTACCGACGACTATGGCATGGTAATAGAGGTGCGGATATTGTACTTTGCATTTTACTGGTGGTGGTGGTGCAGCTGCCATCGAGCTGGCACAGCGTGCTTTTGCATAGGCATGACTCCGGTGGTGGTGATCATCTCATCGCGATGATGGCTGCAACTGATGTCACAAAGTTAAGCGAGACCAACAACAAAGGACCATAAATGGCCAGACAAACCAGCGATATGGGCTGAAATAGGGGGTATAGAGTAGCTCAATGGGTCAATTGGGTAGTCACGCTTTAGGAGCCATGTCTGGAGTTCTGCTTTGCTTATTAACCCATCTAATTGCCTTGGTTGAAGATAACGGAACAGTGCCCATAATAGCAGTGAGTGAAGAACCATTGCCTTCGCAACGGAGTGAAAGATTAATTGTGAACAAATTATTTATAATCTGAGATTGGCCTGTTTGACCTTTCGAAATGCATTGTGTTTTTTGTTGTGGCTGTTTGGTATTCACTTAAGCATGCACAGTAATGGACATAAGAGCGTAGAGAACTAAGTAAACTACGCAATTCTCGTGCTTCTTGCCTTTCCATCTGCTAGCTACTAAATGGTGAATATGTAGCATATTCAGCTTTTGCAAATATTACAATTTTCAGATATTTCAGATATTTCGGATATTTCACTTTGACGTGATGTTCAGCTACTAAGCTATAATGGATTGTGGTATAGTGTGCAACATACATTGCAGATAAAATACCAGTATCCGTGCATCCTGCTGGCTTACTGGTGTGAATCATTTACGGGCTACTACAATACTCTACTCTATCTAATCTATAACAGCTTCCTATGATGCTGTCACCTGACATGATACTGATTAAGACTAAGCACCAGCCCAGGGTTTTCTGCAAGTGTTGCTGTCTCTACCCAGGCCCTTTAAGCGATACGTCAATTACATCACGCTACAGCTTCCCAAACCTTAAAGCCTAACTCTTCACCTATTCTACTTCCCATACTTGAACCACAGATACGATTATGTAATCTGCTTGCTCCACCAATAAGCACGGACCAGGCTTGGTCACCCAACCTTCAGCCTACCCTTCAACACCACCTGACCGACCACACTGACCCCGTCTCAGTCCCTCATACTTCTTACCCACCCCCGTCTTCCTCGTATTTCGCAACCATCAGGGCAGGACTACATTGGCACATTCCCAGCGAAATTACCCGGACACAAAATTTTTTTCTATATAAACCGAGAATTTCCCACCTCCGTTGAACAAAAGCTAGTACTTCTGGTACTAACTACTGTTGGCCTACGTTAGAGTATGTTCTACCAGTTTGTGCTTCTTTTATGATGAATTGTTACACAACATTCTGTCCCGGTGAACCCTGAGCCATGGATAAAACATGCATCACCATCTGACCTAAAAGCACCAGTTCCTTTGCTTATACTTGTCCAAGTATACTAACTAATTCTTAGATGATACAAATGATTTCTTTGTCTTTTCCGATTCCTCATAGGATTTTTCGGAGTTTCTTCGAGGAGACTTAGGGACTCTGAGAAGTATTGATCATCGTTCATTCAGCGACTTAAATAATTACATGATGAAAAACCTAATTTTCAGTTCTGCTTCTGAACCAAAAATTCCTGAAGATAACCTTTACCAAAGCTCAATTTCTGACATTATTTAAGTCCATGGTTGCGAACTTCAAGTAATCATTTTGAATGTGGTGATCTTTATTCTTAAAGTCTTGAAGTCACTTGTCAACAGTAGTTTCCTGTACTTCAAACAGTAGCAATTTCAGTGTATCCATTAAGGATATATCTTTGTTGATCTTTCTCGTATGTTGCATTTCTCTCTTCTCGCTTGATTATTCATTTTTCATTTCTGTTCTACACCTTTTTATATCTCTGGTGATTATTTATCTACTGACTGGTCTACTCATAAACATCTTTTTTGATGCACTATCAGCCTATATTTTATTTAATCATCTGTTGAGCTCTTTACGGCTCTTATCTTCCCATGCACTGTCATGGTCAACTTTTACTGTATTTTAAAGTTGAAAGATAACAACCTTACCATCAATACCAGAAGTACTGACTTGGCCATTGGAGAATGATTTAATACTAGAAATAGTATTTTGGTGAATAGTAGTCAAAGCCTTGGTAGCACCTGGAGCATTTGGCTTGTTAACTCTTCCCTTCAAATCCATTTGCTTAAACATCTTCAAAGCTTGGTGAGAAGAGATTTCTTCTTCATCATCGTTGTTTTCTGGAACATCCTTAATTAAATCCTTTTGAGATTCAACCTTGTAGGATTCTTGCCAGTCGGATTCGTTACCTTCAAAGACAATCAAGTTGCAGTTGTGACCACCTACAACAAGCTTGTTGTTGGTAACGAAAACTAAACTCTTAAAAGCCAAATAACTAGTTCTAATGTTGAGGATGGATCTTGGAGCTAAACCTTCACCTTCTGGGTACACAACACCAATTGAAGCATCGTGAGAAACGAATGCCAAAGAGTTACCCTCTGGACTGAAGGAAACGCCATGGATCCAAGCACCAGTTTCATTGATGAAATCACCACATAAGGTTTGAAAAGGTAATTTGGAACCCCAGACAGAAGCTTCTGGCTTAGCATCCAATCCCTTAATGTAAGCACTGAATACACGGGCATGACCGTCAGTAGAACCAGCAGCTAATAAGACATTGTTTGGATGCCAGTGTAAACTGGTAATGGTAGATTTCAATGGTTTCTTCAAGTGCTTAGAAACCCACCAATCATTTTCAGCTTCGTAATAACAAACGGCAATGATTCTGTCAGAAGAACCAACAGCGAACTTACTACCATCCGGAGACCATCTACAAACAGTAGCAGCACGATTGATTCTTAATAAGACCAAGGTTGGTTTGTACTCATTGGAAGCTTGATCAAATTGCCAGACCAAAGCATTTCTATCTTGAGAACAAGTTAAGATCTTGGATCCATCTGGAGAAATATCAACAGATGTGACGGTCTTGTCATGCCCTTTTAAGGTGGTGAACAAGCGAGGCTTTTGGGCCAAGTTGCTGGCCACTTGATAGATTTCAATGGTGGTGTTCTTGGTGACAGCTAAAAGGGAACGATCTGGGGAGAAAACGTGATCCTTGATGGGCTCATGGCCCAATTGATAGACGTGGTGTTTAGACATTGTATCAGGAGTCGACTCTACTGGTACTTTAAGAGGAAATGATTATCAATAGTGGAGAGATTTGGTGAGACATATAGGAGTTAATAGTAGATTTGGCAGGAGCGGACTGTGTGCAGAAAAAAAGTGCTCAGCCAGTTTTTGGTGATGTAGAGATGGTGGGAAAAAGGTTCAATTTATACTAGTTCTAGAGGGGGTGCAGAGTGTTCTGAATACAGTAATTGTTGCGTCTTTAGGTTGTAAAACAGCTTATATTATCAAGGCAGGGGTTATGCCAGGTCCATTGACCTGCAGACACTTTCGTGACCATAATTGTACATGAAATAAAAGAGAGTCAAAGATTGTGGGATCCAAAGCACATGTGTTGGTGGGACAGTGTTTCTAGAAGGATGTAACTGGAAAGATAAAGGAGAATGAACGGCAATATCTAGTAGAAAGGAGGCTCATTGGCGGGGAGGGTGGGTTCAATTGGACAAGAACTGTAGACAAGTCAACTCAATAACAGCGTAGAAAGTTTTTCATAATATATGAGAAAGTGCTTGTTCTGCAGTCATTATATCATTGCATAATTACAATGACAATTACACGTTGAAATAAGCTGCAACCCATCAATTGACCACCCTCAAATTGTAAATGGGAGGGTGGGTAGGATGCTATAACTTTTTCTTTGATTACCAGTCTCACTTAGATATCACCTTCGTGTTTTTTATCGTCCAAGAAAATCTTAATCTTCTTCCAAGACTTTTGGACCTTAGGATTCTTGACGCCTTGGACCTTACCATCTAATCTATCAACAAGAGCCATGAACAAATTGGTAGTCTCCTTATTGTAAAGAATTCTCAACCAATAGAAAAACAAAAACAACAGCAATTGGTAACCAGAAGTATTTCTGAAGAAAATCGTTCTGACAAACAACCATACAATGAGTACCAACTCATCATAAGCAATGATGGTAGCAAGAAAATCAGCTTCCTTCTTAATGAATGGAATATCCTTATAAGTACCAATTTGCAACACAGAAATAAGGTAGTAAGGAATAAGCTTGGTAATGGACTTGAAGGTGAAAATCCATACCACGGCCAACAAAAGGTATTGGAAGTTTTGTTGTGAAATCAAAGTGGTGGCTGGCGGTAAATAATGCAAACCGAACTTATGAGAGAAAGTTGCTGTTAAAGCGACAATTGATGATAAAAGAGCCAAGCGGTAAGTGATAGAGGCAACATAGTAGCGGTTGAATCTAATCAATTGGAAGAATAACGAAAGAGTACCGAAAGCCAACACCGACAAGTGACCGGCAATCCAAAGCTTGAATTTAAGCGGGTTTGTGCTTTGAGTGGACTTTATGAGTCTTTTTTTGCGTTGATCAGGACGGACAGTTTCGTTGGTGGGTCCAGCCACGTTACTGCTGTAGCTTCTGACATCAGTCTGGCCATTGACGACGGTTTCCGACATGGTTGGTGCAATTGGTAGTGGTTGAAGAAAGCAACAACCATGACTGAAATTGATGTCTGTAGTCGTGGTCACGTGTCGGCCTGTGGTGGTCAGGAACATTTGCAACGGAGATGTCGCACACAGCACACACGCATAGCCAAGTCTCTTTCACTGTTATAGTGGGGGAATTGAGCGTTGTTCCTGTTGACAGCGAGTATTGCACGATTTATCACGCTTCAAAAAGCAAGAGTTTCAGGTAGAGTTTTCTTTTCGCTGAAGTTCGAAATCTTGCAATTTCTCCTGCCTTTTTTGGACCACGACATTGTCTATCTCTGGATCTTTTGGCTTATCAATTTGTGACGGTATCAATTGATTTTGTGCTCTTTTGCCCCTTCTTGGCTCTTGTTACCGACCTGATACAAGGAACAGGCCAGTGTGATGGACCGTGTGTGCTTCGTTGCGTAACCATGATGTACCGAGGCACATTCTGTTGCTTGTTCTTCCAGCACAACTGACCAGTTTGAATGCTAGGTGAAAAATTAAGTTGTTGGTGCGGCTGGATAGATCTGGGGGAAGATTAAAGGGTAAAGGTATGCAAACAGGCAGATTAATAGTGAGATAAGGCCATCGTATTGGCCCAACAGGTTAAATGAATTCTTGGTGAGCTCCTGGTGTTGACTGGGAGCAAGGAGCACTAATTTTTGTAGGCAATTTTCAGTATATTGACTAACAATAAGCCAAATCTGAATCCAAATCTCAGCCAAAATTGCCTTCGCCATTTCGCGTAGAGTTTCATATCAACCCAGTCAATGGATATCCTCTTACGGGACATTCACCTTTCCTTGCTTGTATTCGTCTTCTTATTTCGATTGCTTACCTCGCTTACGTAAGCAGTACCATAAATACAAGTTCTACAACACGCGACTATCAACAACATGGCTGATACCAACCAATCTGGAGACTATGCCAGTGGGCTCCTTTCACCGCTCGAGTTGCAAGTACTTGCGCAGTACCGTCTTCTTGCGAAACAATTGGCCGATTTGTCGCAAGAAATCCAACAGTTGACGGTCAAAAGCGTTCTGGTTCAAACCAACCAGTTGGGAGGAAACGCCCACCAATTGTCAGAAAACATGAGAAACTTGGAGATGAAGATCGGACTTATCCATACTTTGTTCAAGGGTGCCGTTTACACCTTGTTTTTGGAACAGGATGGAGATGCTGAAGGAGAAGATGATGAGGAAGAGGGTGAGGAAGATGACAGAGAGGATGAAGACGCGAATAAAACCAATGACCATAGTCAGATCGATAGTTAAGCGACAGTTAAATTCAACAGACGAATCATTCACCCCTTCAGCTTACACTAGTCGACTATAAGGAGTCAAAGATGGTTCAAAATCGAGATAAACATGGAAATATACCTTATTATGGTTTCAAAAAACTCACAAGACCAATAAGAACATTACTATTAGTACCTCAAAAATAAGCACTAACCTCATCCAACATTGGTTCCAGGCCATATATTGGTTTCAGGTTTCACAGGCACGAAATTTCAAATACACTGTTACAGATTATGTGTGTTATGTTACAACCTGGTCATCTTCATTAACACAATCATCCGGGTTTCATACCAGATAAATATGGACCAGGACACCTTAAATAGATGGTTCTAGACAGTCATTTACACTCCAGAGTTGATTATTTGAATGTACCTTAACCACCTGATTCTGGATTCTGGCAGGAAATAATTGAGCGGATTTGTATATGTGGGCTGATTGATCTATGGTCTTGCATTTTTTGGTACTGACAGAATAGTGGGATTTGTCAAATACTGTGACATCTAAGACCCAATTTCATTACATAGAACAAGAGACAGGATCATGCAAATGATCAATCTCTAATATACTGGGCAATCTCATCTCCCTTGGATCTCTTCAGTAATTATGACTATCTATCAACTCATTAGTTTTACGTGGTATCTGCACGACTACTAATTTTTAATTCTAGACAGAGTCAAAATTGCAATATATAAAAACACCAATTCACCCACGAGTCGTCATCTCCTTCTTAAAGTGTATATCTTATCCATTTACTCTACCCGAAACAGTCATCCACTACGAACACCACTAGTGGCAAATAGACTTTAATTTCCAATCACTAATAGTTGTTACTAGTCCTTCTTCCCACGTGACAAGTACAAAACCCACAATCCCATTTAACATCCAGATATTCATCTCCCTCATCTGTCTTCATATAACGACAATTAACAAAAAATGAGCGATTACGACAAGTACACCACCCCATTATCCTCCAGATATGCTTCTGTTGAAATGTCTAAGATCTTTTCTCTTAGAAACAGATTTTCTACCTGGAGAAAGTTGTGGTTAAATTTGGCTATTGCTGAAAAAGAAGTGGGACTTGATGTCATCACTGACAAGGCCATTGAACAAATGAAACAACATCTTGAAATCACCGATGAAGAAATTGAAGCCGCTTCTAAGGAAGAAGCCATTGTTAGACACGATGTTATGGCTCACGTTCACGTTTTTGGTAAGACTTGTCCAGATGCTGCTGGTATTATTCATTTGGGTGCAACCTCTTGTTATGTCACTGACAATGCTGATTTAATCTTCTTAAGAGATGCTTATGATGTCATTATTCCAAAGTTGGTTAATGTTATCGACAGATTGAGTAAGTTCGCCATTGAATACAAGGACTTGCCAGTCTTGGGATGGACTCACTTCCAACCAGCTCAATTGACCACTGTTGGTAAGAGAGCCACCTTATGGATTCAAGAATTATTATGGGATTTAAGAAACTTCGTTAGAGCCAGAAACGATCTTGGTTTAAGAGGTGTTAAAGGTACTACTGGCACTCAAGCTTCATTCTTATCTTTGTTCCATGGTGATCACGATAAGGTTGAAGCCTTAGATCAAAGAGTCGTTGAATTGCTTGGTTTCGAACACGTTTATCCAGTTACCGGTCAAACTTACTCTAGAAAGATCGATATTGATGTCTTATCCCCATTGGCTTCTTTAGGTGCCACTGCTCACAAGTTTGCTACTGATATCAGATTATTAGCAAACTTGAAGGAAGTTGAAGAACCATTCGAAAAGTCTCAAATTGGTTCTTCTGCTATGGCTTACAAGAGAAACCCAATGAGATGTGAAAGAGTCTGTTCTTTATCCAGACATTTAGGTGGTTTATTGAACGATGCTATTCAAACTGCTTCTGTTCAATGGTTCGAAAGAACCTTAGATGACTCTGCCATCAGAAGAATTTCTCTTCCATCTGCTTTCTTGACTGCTGACATTTTGTTGAGTACTTTATTGAACATCACGAGTGGTTTGGTTGTCTATCCAAAGGTGATCGAAAGAAGAATCGCTGCTGAATTACCATTCATGGCCACTGAAAACATTATCATGGCTATGGTTGAAAAAGGTGAATCCAGACAAGAAGTTCATGAAGAAATCAGAGTCTTATCTCACCAAGCCAGTGCTGTTGTTAAGCAAGAAGGTGGTGATAACGATTTGATTGAAAGAATCAAGAACACTGAATACTTCAAACCAATCTGGGCTGAATTGGACACTTTGTTAGATCCATCTACCTTCACTGGTAGAGCTCCTCAACAAACCGAAAAGTTCATCAAGAATGATGTTGCTAAGGCCTTGGAACCATTCAAGGAGCACATTCACGGTGAATCTGTTTCTTTAAGTGTTTAAGCTGAACTTCTCTTACCTCATCAATAAAAATAAAAGCAAAGGTCCTTCCAATGAAGCAAGTGGTTCTTCCTGGACTGGTGGCCATAAATAATGAATATATCTTTACTACGTAACGATCTGTAAGATAAAATAACTAGCGAAATGATGACTTTGCTTGGTATTAGTGATTTCCTATAGTTGTCAGTACTGTTGGTTCTGATTCGGTGTAGTCTTTACTCCAATAAGGCTCATTGATTTTACCTTCGTTCCTCTTGCTTTATATATTCAACACCATCATAATATATTGCCAACGGAATACTTCATAAGGATTTTTGACGTCCTATTATAGTTGTAAGCCATTTTGAGATATTGATATGGCCCATTTTGTAAAATATGTGTTTTGCAGCCTTTTTTTTATAGGATTTATCCCTCACTATTTATACTTAAGCTACAACTCCATGCAGCAGTTTTCGCAACTATTTAAACCCCCGAAACTCCCACACACTTATTGAATACTAATGGCTGTAAAACAAGTGATAGACCTTGTCACAAATGGTATACTATTTATTCACAGAAATAATGGGCTAGTGAATGGTGTTACCACTCACTATCCAAAGAGCTGTTCTAGCACTCTAAAACTTTACTGACCAGGTTGGGAACTTAAGAAATCAAGCACTAACATATATTCAAACCTACCTAATAATCCAATGATAGCCCTAGCTATCTAAAAAAAAAATCGAACAATAAACTATTAAAAACTCTATCAATTAACATCGTAACATCATTAATATTGCAGATTCCAGAAAATTCTAGTTGTGGCACACTTAGACCAACCACCAATATCATCGTGTTTGGGGGACTTTATGGGGTTGGGATATCAAGAGGCAACCAATGCAAGAACATCCGACCAACTTAACCAACTACTATAAAATTAAAAAGTTGGAAATGGGCGGTCAATGAGTCCAATACTAACAAATTCTTGAACTGGAGGAAATCATTTATCTTAAATGGAATATACTAACTCACAATAAACCGTTTTGTGGATTCGTATGTTCTTTAAGTGGTTCTTGTTCTGGTACAGGCGCTAATGGCAACTGCGAAATTGGTGGAATTGTAACCCCCTTTCGAATCGGTCCAGTATTTACTAATGAATGAAGAGGAGCCAAATCCGTAGGAGGTGGGAAAAGGGTGCCATTTTGATGGCGAGGTGAATTCTGGTGTGTCGCAGGTGGTGCTGGTGGTTGAGAATGTGAATGTGGTTCGAAGTACTCACCAGCTGGAAGTGGTAATGAATGTTGATTTGGGAAATGTGGCACTTTAGAATAAACCTGAGGACTGGAAGTATAGTACATAATTGGAACTAGTGGAGGTGGATTTCCAGGTTCTACCTTCACTTTCGTCCGCTGGTCTAAGTAGGGTAAATAAACCGATGATGGTGGTGGTGGTGGTGGTGGTGGAGCCGCAAAAGCTGGAGTTCCATTTAAAGGTACTATTGGTGAATTAATATAAGGCTTAGGTGGAGGAACACTATATGGTGTTGTTCCTGGGGTAATCAGTTGTTGGTTAATACCTGGAACATGACTTGTTACTGGGGAAACTGATTCTACCTTAAGCTTTGTATCATTATCCTTGTCATATTGTTGCGATACTTTGAGCAAGTTCTTGTACGACTGAACAATATGAGCATAATGAAATGTGACAAAAACATCACGACTAAAGCAATCAGTAATTGGTTTAGTCAATTTGTTTTCATCCTCTTCTTCATTGATATCAATGATACCATTAATCAAATCCCTTTCGAACATTCTTTCGTCCGTATACAAGACACAATTTAGTTTTTGAGGAATCAAATAAATCTTCATATCACTTTTGTATCTTGGACGAGCAACAATCTTCTTTATGAAGAGGTTTGAAGGTACACTCCATTTAGTTCCAAGACTGTACATCATTTCCTCCAGAAAATCCACATCATCGATCAACTTGACATCTCCACAATGCGCAGTTTCTAATTTAAGAACCACTGATCCGTCATAATCATCAGTGGTTGATCTAGTTACTCTAACTAATGAATATTCATTGGTACCAAATAATGTGTGGACTGCCGTGTCTAGAGAGTTGAAAGTGGTTAAGAGTTGGGGGCTTCCAGAGCTTCCTGTCTCATTTTTATCTGGAGATGATGATCCTCCCACAAGATTGAATGTTTGAAGAATCTTATTAGAGAACCCAGAGAGATCCACTAAGTTATTATCAATCAATTTTACTGACTTCGAAATCAATGCTTTCTTGGAAAAGTTGTTACCGTTGGACACATGATTGGAAAGCTTTGAACTTAAACTATCGATTGCTGAGTCTGAGGAATCTTGATAAATCGAATATATTTCTTTCTTGTTGGTGAAGGGAATGAGGGAATGATAAAGGCTCAAGAGATTGTTTGCTAATGATAACTTGATCTTGAGTCCAGCTTCCAACGACTTCACATGAAGTTTAGAATTACTTCCTGGTGATCCCAAAGGGAACGCATCTGTTAGTGGAGAAGTTGAATCATCACTTCCCAAATATCCCAGTTTATTGAGGAGCTTCTTAGAGGAAGACTTTCTTCTTATAGCTAACTTAACAAAGTTCTTATCTACCAAGAACTTCTTATTAATCTTGGTTCTTGGGACTTTTAGGGGAGGTGTGCGGGTTTTTGCTCTGAGATCAGTGGATGAGAGTAAATTCGAATTCGAACTAGAATTGGATGTCAGGGGTCGACTGGAGAACACGGACGAGGGAGCTGACGATATTGAGGATGAAATGGATGATGATGAAGATAGTGATGATGAGCCATTGTAAGGAGTGGATGTATATGATCCCAGTGATGATGAAAAGTTGCTATTCAAAGTTGACCCATTTCCATGATTATTCACTTGTTTAGGTCTAATTTGAGGTCTCTCCTCATCACTATGGTTCAACATATCAGATATTCCTATCATTGGTAATGTGACCGGTTTCGAATATGCTTTTTTTATGGGTTCTCTTTAGCAGCTATCAACAGATATTAGCCCTAGCTAACACAACAGGGTCCAACTTAATCAGTTGATGGCAAGCTTATGAACAAGAAGAAATCAAGTTCAGAAAGTAACCTGTAATAACTATTGCAATTTTAAACCAATTCAATTAATGGTTTGATCGCCAATTCAAATACAATTCTAATATTCAAAAAAAAAAAAAACTTTTGTTAGCTCTAATGGCAAATATAATTATATATGAATTAAGGGAATTTATGTGGAACAATCAAAAAAAGAGAGTGAGACACTTTCTAGTGGGGAGTGATGGGAGTGTCTCACTTTTCTGTGTTTGTTTGTGTCTGAGAATGACAGAAAAATGAAAGGAGAGAGCAAGAAGTGAGCCGAAGAGAGGAGAATGTGATGGGGGAACGGGGATCACACCGGGATTCGAATGGATGCATGTTGACAGGGGAGTTAGACCAATAGAGAATGGGGTGGAGATTATATGAGAGTATGTGTTAATGGTCTACTAGGTCTCGAAGGGGATGGTTGAAGTGGGGATCAAGATACTATTACAATTTGACCCTCTTACCAAAAAAAACTCAACATTATGGGACCATGGGGAAATCATACCCAGCCACATGTCCATGAGAAGTGCATAATTGTCTGCATTTATTATCGTTGAAGCGGGCTCTTGTCCTTTTTTTTGATGTAGCAGCGAATGAGATTTCGTCTTGGGGTGTCTCAGAGTTACTATCCATTTACGAAATTTTGTTTTGATGGTAGGCGCACGCCATCTTTATATCCGTAAAAGGATTTAAAGATCATGGTCTTTTACTAATTCATTACCCTAAATGAGAAATTACACCGCAGCCCAAGACCGGAGTTGATTGGCAGGGGAATTAGCATTTATTTGCTTTTTTTCAACTTCTACAAAACTACTAAATATCAAGTTTGGTCCCATATTATTGAATTTTTTTTGTCAGCATGACCTAGTTGAAATTAATAGACTTTGAGCTCTCAACCCAAATGAAATTATATGCACTTCTTTTCCGATCTAGGGTTAAGGACCCTCACTGTTGTGATGAAGAAAATAGCAACCTACTCGGAAATTACTAGCTTATCTTTCGGCTAATATAAGGGCAACCTCCAGGAGCATGCTGAACTGTTTGGTCTAAAGGAATGTGAACATTGGACCAATGGTGTTTTTTTATCAATAAGCTGAAATTTTTGAGGTGAATGTCTGAGACCTTAGAAAGTTCCAGACAATATTTTTTAATGGATTCGGCTTATGTTCTAAACGGTGATTGAAGCTAGTAAGGAAGATCTGAAGCAATCCCCTTTTGTAATTGCCAAAGACTAATACTAAACAATTAGTTTGTGAATTTATATTATAGCATGATAACTAATTGTAACATACAAATTGCAACTAATATAATTAGGACCATCTAATATGGCCAGGGCTTCCATAGCTATGCTGGTAGTATTTATGGGTTTGATTAGAGAATTTTCGACTGTATCGTTCCGCAGAGACCATTTCAGCGAGTAATGATTGTGGCGAATGCAAGGAACATACCACAATCAAGCCAAGATAAACAAATCAATATAAGTGGACTTTTTTTGCCAATACTGTTGCTATCGTGGTTCTGGTTACTTCAAAAAATTTATTGGTGCTTCCTGAAAAGCACATGACTTTGAGGGCAAAAATTTTGTGTCTGTTTTTGTCTGTTTCTTTGTCCATTTGTCTATTTCTTTTTTGTCACCAAAGATATATAATTACGCGTGAAAGGAAGATATCGAACAAAGTAAATGCAAAGAGTTACGTTTGCCTTATAAAGGTGAAATTGTGCATACAAAAGATGCTTAGCAACCTCATTTGAGCCATAGCTTTTATTCAACTATAAAAATTATCAACCGGATCTTAGAGCAACCATAAACCCAAACTTATGGTGGTTTGGTGAATTGTATGAAAACAAAGCAGAATATTGTGAGTAACATTTTCTACAGTAAACAATTGGAGATTCTTTCTACATTAGTAAAGTATTACCAATTGATGATATTACAGATCAGAAGTTAGAGCCATTGCGGCCATGAGCTTACCCAAATCGAAACGTGATTATCGTAACAGGTGAAATGTGGTAGGTTTCTGCTACTGGCTACAGTCTCCTATCTACTCATAAAGGAGTTTACACAAAGATTTAATAAAGAAACATCGTTGGTGGGTCGTCATTAAGTTTAGCCCGGAAGAGTTCTGGGACGAACAGTAAATGACTTTGGTTTAACAGACTGTAATTGAATGGAACAGTCTGGTGCAATCGTTAATTCTTCATTTTCCCCTGACAGGCTCTCTAATGGGTGCAAAATGTGGCTCAAAACGATGGTCCACTTTCATTACCTTAATTCCATTTTAGGATTTGGGTTTTCTTATTACATCTTTTTTTTTTATACATTAAATAGATTAACAAATTACATATATACCTCTGGGCGTGAGTCTACACTTCAATGCAGACCCTTATTTCTCGCACAATTCGGAGTGCCAGTTATGAAATTACTTGTAACATAACCAAGCAATCATATCTTCTATATAGGGCTTGAATTTCAAGCGGGGTATTAACGGCAGTTGTGTGCACCATTTTCTTTTCATGCTAATGGACTTTGGTATAATCAGCTTACAGAGGTTAAATGTCTGATAGTGACCATCAATATGGATTCCACGAATGGGAAAAAAAATTCCACCTATCACAAGAAACAAAAAAATAAAAAAGATCAATGACAGTGAAACAACTGAGAGCCATGACAGCATTTGATCCTTAATTTCAAAAAAAGAACCAAATACTTCCACACTCGAATAAAAATTTTGCAACTAAATGAAATCAATGGATGAAGTTGAATAAGGGGAAATTTTTAATCACTTATCAAAAATTGTTGAAAATGAAATAAAAGAAAAAAAATACCACCTAATTTCAGATTGACTTAAAAGTTGGATCCTTGGTTAAAGTTTCTATCTCTGACACCCAATTCACCACTCAAGAAGTCGTCGCTGCTGACCTTTTCATTCTTTCTCCAGAAGGTCCAGCCACCGTTATCGTATTGTCTGTTAGATCTTTTCTTCAAGTAGAAAAGAACGGCGACAATACCAATAAGAATGGAACCACCGACACCTACAACAACACCAACAACGATCCTGTTGGTGTTTGATAAACCACCGCTGTCGGAACTTCTATTTTGATCACCAGAAGCCGCAGATGGAGAAGAAGCGGCGATAACAGAAGTACTGGTGACAATAATAGTCCTACCATTGGCAACGGAAGAGTAGGTGGTAAGCAGGACAGAAGTAGCTGAGTCAGAAGAAGATCTTCTGGTAGTTCTGGTAGTCAGAGACAGCTCGTCTGTAGTTGAGGAATCTTGACGAGTAGAAGTTGGAGATTCGGACGATTGTTCACGAGAAGATTCAGCTGAAGAAGATGGGGAAGGTTCTTCAGAGGAAGTGGTGGAGGCTTCTACAGAGGAGCCCGGGGATGAGGAGGTTGTTTGAAAGCTGGAACTGGTGCTGGTTCTGGATGGAGAGCTGCTAGAGGATGTGCTGGTACTAGAGCTGGAACTGGAGCTACTGGAACTGGAACTGGAGGAACTGGAACTAGTGGAACTGGTGGTGGTGAAATCATCAGAGGGGTTTGGGCCAAAGGCTGTGGAGTTGTTGTTGCCGTTGTTACCGTTTTGACCATTTTGACCGTTTTGATCATTTTGACCATTATTATTGTTGTTGTTGGAAGGATCGTCGTCGTCAGCACGCTTTGGTAAGGTGACGATCTTGCCTCTGGACAAGCCCAAATCCAATGGTTCGAACTTCATGGCAAGTAATTCAACGAACGAAGGAGCGCTCTCTTCGGGAAGCTCGGCCACAACCACCATATCAATCTCCGTATCTTGGTTATCGGAGCCGTGGGAGCTGTGATGTTTATGGAAACTGGTGGCCTTACTCATACCACAATGAACAGAACATGCTACCACCGCGAGAACCATCCCGGCTGTTAACACCATGAAGATTCTGGCCAATATCTTGACAAGCTTCTGGGAGAAACAGCACGACTTCTTGTTCTTCTTGCTCTTCTTCTTCTCTTTGTCTTGTTGATGGGAAACTGATGAGACCTCGATGGCTTTTTCATGATGAGCCATGGCATCCTTTTCGTCACTGGCGCTGGAGGCGCTGTGGTGGGTCATGATGGAGATGTTGAGGATAAGCGAATGATGGACAGACTGGGATCGGTGGCTAGTGACTGGTGTATTCAATCCACTTCGACACTTAAGCTGGTGGAAATAGCGAGTGAAAATAGTAAAAATGAGTTAACGCTAAATGCGTAAATCAAATGAGTAAAAATAGATTACAGTAAATAAAAAAAAAAGTTTAATGTGGACCCATACTGCACTACCAACATATTACTATGGTCTAACCTTATTAGGAGGGGGGCTACATACACTCCTACGGCTCCAAAGACAACGCCTTCGCCCTTGTACTAGCCGGCTTAACTATGCTTGGAAGGCTTCGTTCTGGTGCTACATTCCATTAGACATTTCAGATGTGAGTTGTATGTTCTATGCTTCTGATTGGTCCATACTGTGCTTATGTGCGAGTCTAGAACTGTACGTTGTACATTATACATTATTTTTGCAGTGGACCATACTTCGTCTAATGCATGTTGTAGTGGGTCACTTGGGTATCGCTAGGGGGGCAGTGCATGTAGTATACTGCGATACCCAGATTTTACTTTTAGCGAGAAGGGGGGATGGTCTGCTGTACACAGTGGTCCAATCCTTTGCTGTATCCCAAAATGTGTGTGTACATGGATGTGTACCCTTTACTGTGTCTGTATATGTGTCTGTGTATGTGTGTCCCCTTACTGCGTACTTACGGTGTAAGGAACATGTATCTATCCGTCCGCAGATCCTGCTGACATTCCTTATCTTTCACACTGACGAGTCAGACCAATACTGGCACGCCTTTTCCCCCCTCCACTCGGATAGGAACTTGTGGTGTGTTTCCGAACCACCCATCAAACAGCTTACGTAAGCTCCATTTGGCCCTACAGCTTCACTTCAAATCTTTCCTTCCTCTGTAAACGCTGGATGCACAATTAACGAGCAGTACTTTTGTAATCACAGATCTGTATCACGTGCGCTGTGCTAGTGTATTCTAGAGAATACTGTGTATCACGTGACCGTAGAATCTTCTAGCACCCCGCCCATTCCAGAAGGTTCCGAATGTTCCAGGAGTGAGTGGGTGCAAATTCGAGATGATTCATCAATTGCCCCTTAATCATATAAAAGGACTTCGAATTTCCTTCAAGTTTTCAATTCCTCATCATTTCAATTTAATACAATATTTACAACAATGTTTGCATACCATCAACCATCTTTCAGTTCCCTTGTCCAATACTTGGAACAACAACAGAATAGAGAAAGATATTTAGAAGCTCAAAGACAAAAGGCTGCTGCCATTGCTGCCAATGCTGCTGCCAATGCTCCAAAGATCATAAAGAAGATCGAAACTGAAGAAGCGTATCAAGTTCAAATCTTCAAGAACTCTGGTAACTTCAACAGTTATGAAGTTAGAGCCGTTAAGCCTCGCGGATTTGAAACTGGTTTAGTGAATGTCGTCATTGAATCTGCTCCAGAAAACTTTAAGAAGGTTTTCCAATTCAACACTGAAGACATTGAATTAAAGGACATCGATTGGGAATATTACCCGGAAGAAAATGTTCTTGTTTTAACCATTCCAAAGAAAATCAAGGTTTGTCATGATGCTGAAACCCTTGCAGCATTATTCGGATTACAATTAAATCCATATGCTGAATTCCACAGAACTCATGAAGATGCTCAAAGAGAAGCTGAAGCTAGAAAGATTGAAGCTGCTAAGGCTGAAGCTGAAAGGGCTGAAGCTGAAAGAATTGCTGAAGCCGCTAAAAAGATTGATGCTGCTAGAAAGGCTGAAGCTCAAAAGTTTGCTGAAATTCAAGCTGATGCTGATAGAAAGGTCAAAAGATTGACTGAAGAAAGAGCTAGATTAGAAACTCAAGCAAAGATTGAAGCCGAACAAAAGTCTAGAAGAATTGCTGAAGAAAGAGCAAGAAGAACTGCTGAGGTTAGAGCTAGAAAGGCTGCTGAAGACGAGGCTAGAAAGGCTGAAGAAGAAAGAAGAAGAGCTGAAGAAGAAGCTAGAGAAGAAGCTAGAGAAGAAGCTGAAGCTGAAGAAAGAGAAAGAGAAAGAGCCGAAACTTTGGAATATGCTAGACAAGTTGCTGCTGCTAGAGATCGTGCTATTCAAGAAGCTATTGAAGAAGAAGAAAGACAAGAAGAAGAAGCTAGACAAAGAGCCATTGAAGAAGAAAAGGTCAGAGTTGAAGCTGAAAAGCAAAGAGAAGCTGTTGCCAAGCAAGCCAGAGAAGAAGCTGAAAAGGCTAGAAAAGCCAGGGAAGAAGCTGAATTGAAGGCAAAGAAGGCTAAAGAAGATGCTCAAAGAAAGGCTCAAGAAGCTGAAATCAAGAGAAGAGAACAATATGAAGAAAATGCTAGAAGACAACGTGAATACATCCAAGATGTTTTCTCTCAAATATTCGGTGTTCCAATGGTCGATCAACAAATTAGAAGAGGTCCTCAAGTTGCTGACTTACCAAAGCCAACTGTTGAAACCAGAGAAAATGTTGAAACTCCAAAAGCTTCTGTTCCAAAGGCTTCTGCTTCTGCTCCTGCTACTGCTCATACTCCTACTCCAAAGGCTAGTGCTCCTGTCCCAACTCCTGCTGCTGCTCGCGTTCCTGCTCCTCCAGCTTCTAGAGTTTCTCCTCCACCAATTGCTAAGGTTACTGCTGCTCCAGTTGCTGTGCCTCAGCAAGCACCACATCACGACTTCGACACTGAATCTATCAACTCTGAACCAGAAACCCCAGCTGCCAGCCCAGCTCGTGCTCCATCTACCAAGTCATCTTTACACAGAGTTCCATCTCTCGAAGAGGTTGAAGATGAAGAGTTTGTTCTTTTCAGAAAGAAGTTTAATGAACAATAATTAATCTAGCCTAATGACAACATACATATCTGGCATATTGCATATAGTAACGATAATAATTATAACTAATATTTAAAAGTAATCAAAATCAATGTAGTGTGAGGTAAGTAGACCTTTTTATAGAGTTAGTCGGACTGGTAGAAGTTCGAATACTTCAAATTATGAGAGCAGAAACTTGGAATACTTAATACGTTGCTAGGCACAAGGCACCTCGTCATATTTGTATTATTTCGTTAATGGTATAATATTTCGAAGTATGTTTGGCATGTCCAATATTGATAGTGTTCTTGGTGCCTCTTAGCAAGCACATCACCAAAATCGAATGTGGACGAAAATCGAGAGAAAATCTGTGCCTGGAGAAAATGGCTAATTCTTAGTATTGATGGCCTTACCATTCCCATGCTCTTCTTGTATTCAAATGGTCTCTGTGTTCTTCTATTCCATCTCATTTCTCAAGTTTATATGGTTGCGAAATTTTCACATAATTGCAAAAAAGTGCAAAATCAAAAACTACCAAGTACCACCAACTACAAGTAAAGACGACACAGCAGGTATAAACACAATAAGAACCAACTCAACCACATTCTGCTTATAGCACACTCTCATAGCACCCACCACGAGCCCTGGTCTCCGCAAATGTCAGCTCTTTGTCTACTCTGGTCGAATAACTAGTTGATATAAATCATCTTGACAAAGTCTGCCAGCTTGCCGGAACCACACTATTATTTTCTGTCCGATTGTCGCTCCATCACTTTGTCAGACAGTGTTATTTAGCATGTCGTAGCAACCACGCCAATAACCCTGCCAATCGTTCGGCTAGTGCTGATCAAATAGCCGGACTTTTGGTAGCAACCTGGACGGGACTGAGGTTGTCGCACCTGTGTCATTTTTTTGCATTGCCGCACTTTTTCCCGTCACCCTTGTGTGTCGCATCTATCAGAATCATGCACCACTTAATCTATTGCTAAAATCACCTTTTCCACCACTTTACACCATGTCCATCAAGTCAATTGCAGTTTTCGGCGGCAACGGGTTCCTAGGAAGAAAAATATGCGAGGTCGGCGTCCGTTTGGGCTACGACGTCACCTCGTTTTCCCGATCAGGTAAGCCTCCAGCCGCTTTAGGCTATAAACCATGGATCAAACATGTTAAGTGGGAATCAGCAGACTTGCTTGACCCACCATCATACGCTTCCAAATTGAGCCAGTACAGCACAGTGGTGCATTCCGTGGGAATGCTCTTCGAAGACCAATCATACAAGAAGTTGGCCAACTCCAACTTCGATGCATTGAGTGATGTCCAGAACTTGGCCAACACCTTAAAGGGCTCCAACCCTATGGAACGAGAAAACGTGCTTACTTTTGAAGCCATCCAAAGAGACTCCGCCGTGTTCTTGGCCGACGCTTTCCTTGAAGCCAAAGAAGTCAAGGACTCCGAGTCATCTGACTCATCCGACTCAACTTTTGTATATATTTCAGCCAACCAAAAACCTCCTATGGTTCCAGAACGTTACTTGACCACCAAGAGGGAAGCCGAGTTCGAGTTGGGGTGCAAGAAGGGCTTGAGGCTTATTGCCATGAGACCAGGTTTCATGTACGAGGCCAACAGCGGGATCAATCCTCGTACTGTGTTGGGAGGCTTGGTGCTGGCCAGTGTGGCTATCAAGAAGGGCACCATTGGTGATAACCTTTCTTACGTCAACCACTTGCTCAGACCCCCTGCTTCTACGGAGCAGGTGGCATTGAAGATCTTTGAGAAGTTGGAAAGCGGAGCCAGTGGTGTCGTTAGCGACGACGAGATCGCCAGCCTAAAGATCAATTGATCAAAGGGGGGGAGGTCCAGATAGTCTCTACTGAAATAACCAATTACGGTACAATTATGATCTGAGGTTTATGATCCAAGGTTATGATATCAAGGATATCACCGTTGACAGGGCTGCTTTCTTCCCCAAACAAGCGTAAGTAACGAGGTTATGTAAATAGTAAATAAATATCATTAGATTATTCTCTAGGTAGTATTAGTTTATTATCATATTAGGTCCTTATATACACCGGACATTCTTCTTTTGGTCATCATAAACAGCCATCACTGTGATTGTTAGTATCATTATTATTATTATTGTTAATGCTCCACATTCTTCAATTGTTCACTCAACTTGTTGAGCCACTCCAAGTCCACTTCTCCCTGTAATGCCTGGGGGATTGTAAACCCATCGGCGTCGATCTCGATTTTATTGCTTAAGCTGTAGGTGATATTTTTAGGAGCTTCATCGGAACTGGTGGAGTAAGTATCGGGACGAGGTGCCAACTTGTCCTCCATTTCATGAGGATGAACATGTCCCTTGACCGTATGGGTCCACCAGTACACAGGATACTGTCTGATGACATTTCCAGTGATACAGGCCACGGCAACTATGCACACAGAAGACACCAATTGCACTGGTAAGTACCACCAGCCCATGGCTCTGATCTGGTCGTCTATCAACGGCAACAATGCACTGGCACCTGCTGGAGGATGTACACAGTTAAATATAGACATCAATACTGAAGCGATCCCCGTACTCAAAGCACCCCCGATCCACATGTACTTGGTGGCACCGGCACTTTTTTCAAAGAGTTTCAGGAGACCAGTTCCTATGACAGAAGCGATGAAATGGCCCATTATGACGTTTCTGGGCTGGGCCAACGGCGCTGAGATGGCATTGAACACAAGAATGGCTGTGGCACCGTAACTGGCGATGATTACCGGTGCATGATGGGCTGTGAACACGGTATGGCTATGGAATATCCCCTCTAAAAGAAGTAATCCACTGAAGGTAGCAACGAGTATTTCGATCCAGATAAGATAGTCTGGTCTAGGATGGGCCTCGTGGCGCCCAAGGAGTCTCCGCACAGGGTGCGGGAACCGATCGAGGAAACTGTTGGGGATGTACCTGTTTACGACGTTGTCGATAGTGAACTTGAAGACCATGATAGCGAGGTTTTAATGAGGGTTCAAAGCGCTGAATCAAGGGCTGAATAATCCGACTAAGTGGCAGCGGATGGGACGGTTGGCGAAAGCTAGCCTGCTCTTTCTCCTGGCAATGCTGTCTGGTCTGGTGATACGGTGCTGGTGGTGAAGGGATAACCCTACTGGTGTACTGGTGCGAAGGTGATATTTCTGATACCGTTGTAGCCAGTGCCAAAGGTGACGAGCTGGGTAAAGGGCGTGAAAGCTTGGTGATGCTGTGGTGCTGTGTTCTTTGGCGCCAAAAGAGGTTCTATGCTTCGTGTGCTTGGTAGTGGTGGTGGTGGTGGGGCCGCTGGGTACTGGCTCTGTTGATAAACCAACACAGCGAGTCCTGTGGTTAAGTATTGTGGGGTTGATGGTGCTAGCGAGACCGGACTTTAGCCGTTCCGCGCGTTTTAAGGGTCGCTACGATGAGGGAATTAGCGGAATGGTGTGGGACCAGGAATAGGGAGATGCGATGGAAAAGGGCACAATCGGACGACCACACCCCGTGAGTCGTAGTGAAATTGCCCAGTAATGGCTGGTAGTGGCTGGTATTGCCTTGGTGGTGTTGGACTAGCTCGGATTCCGCATCAGGCAATGGGCCACATGATGCGACACGGCAGAGACAGTGACAGGATGACAACAAGATGACAGAGAAGGGCCAGCCGAATCAGCTGAGGGTGGGGCCGGTTCGTGGGTATACCGAGAGTGTCTGAATGAGTCATTTTCCGTGCCGTCACTTGGCTTAGCCGGTAGTGATGCTGATGGCAGATATGACAGCGATGAGCCATTACGTCATCACCAAATACCACCATAAGACCACAATTGGAACCACAAAACCCAATAACATCAACGAATGCCAGCAAGATAACTAAACAGATGCAAGCGAACAATAACGCATCATTGGGTTCCGAGGAAATGGCGTTTAAAAATTTTGCAACCATTGGTATCATCGGTATCAACTACCCTGAAAAATATGTATTGATTCTCAACACTTTCTATACTCTTCGAAACTAATTGTTATTGCCTGTTTGTTGGATATTCATCTTGATCTGTGACTACACTCTACTATCTACTTCGGCTGGCGTACTGTATCTTGGAGCCACTGGGAGCACAAGCTCTCACACTTATTGTTCGTTTATCTTATTATTATTGTGATAATATTATCATATTATACCACTGGTTCTATGTATGTTTTCTTCTTCACCAGGTCGGGTATTGACTAAGCATCTGGCACCATAATATATATAACCATTGACCAGTATTTATGCCCCATTAAAAAAAAAAAAAACATTAACAGCGAAACAATGACAGCCAAAGTATCTTTAATTATTCTTGGTTAGTTTTGGTTTTCACCAATCATCCACCACTTGATTTTCTAACAGGTAATTGATTTCCATTGTTTTTTGAAAAGTTTTTTGATTCTTTGTTTTGCCAAGGGTTTAACCAAATTTTTCACCTAGTCTATTGGTTTTATGTTCTTTTTGCAAATTTAGACTCCATAATGAAATCCATTGTTCATGGCAGTCCTCCTTCTAAGTAAATACTTTCTAATTTCATCTCCAATCAATACAGTACTGCACAAGAACACCAAATGGATCAAATCACTAAAGTATAACGCTTCAGTTTGGAAAATAGATTGGAAGAATGGTACATAAATGGCACATAATTGACCAAGAAGTGAACCAAGAACCGCAAAATTAAACATTTGATTTTTAAGACCAATTTCAAAAATGGATTTGGAATAATGACGACATGCAAGGGCATTAAACATATCATATAAAACAAAACATGTGAATGTCATAGTAGTATCTCTAGCAGTAATTTCATTATCGGTAGCTTCTTTAATGAAAATGTATAACGTACCAATAATAATCATCGTAGCAGATTGTAAAACTCTTCTAATAACTTGTTGAGTCAAAATCTTATCACTACGCTTTCTTGGAGGTTTGGTCATAACTTCTGGATCAACTGGTTCAACACCAAGAGATTGGGCTGGTGGACCATCCATTAATATATTAATCCATAAAATTTGCATAGCATTCAAAGGATTTGGCATACCAAAAAGAGTAGCCAAAGCAATTAAAGTTAATGCTGCAATGGAAGTAGAAAGTTGGAAAGTAATGAAATTTTGAATATTAAAGAAAATACCTTTACCTTCTCTAATAGCACTTAAAATTGTTGAAAAATCATCATCAGTTAAAACCATATCAGCAGCTTCTTTAGCAACATCAGTACCATTTTTACCCATAGCAATACCGATGTCAGCCAATTTCAAAGCAGGTGCATCATTAACACCATCACCAGTCATAGCAACAATATCACCTCTTCTTTGGAATGCTTTAACAATACTAACTTTATGTTCTGGAGTGGTTCTAGCGAAAACAGACACATTACGAATAACATCAGATAACGCTTCTTCACTTAAACTATCAATTTGATCACCAGTGATACAAGCATTTTCTCCAATAATTGGCATTCCAATTTGTTTAGCAATATTAAGAGCAGTAGCTGGAGAATCACCAGTGATCATAATAACATGTACTCCTCCCTTCATTAATAAGGCAATTGATTTACTGACATTTGGTCTTGGAGGATCTTTCATACCAACTAAACCACAGAATACCATTTCAGAAGGTTCAGCATATTCATCCTTTTCATTATCCACTTTTTTATTGTTTCTAGCAAAACCCAAAACTCTTAAACCATCATTGGCCAATTCATCCGATTTTTGTAAAATACTAGTTTTAATGGCATCAGTTAATGGTTTAATATCACTATTTTCATCATAAAATCTATTAGAAAGAGAAAGAACCTTTTCAGTAGCACCTTTAGCAAAAGTTTCAGCTCTACTCATATCACCACTATGGACAGAAACAGCCATATATTTTCTTGAAGAAGAAAATGGTAATTCATAAATTCTTTCCTTAGTAGCTCTGGTATCTTCTAAACCAAAATGGGGTAAACATTCAACCAAGGCAATATCACTAGGATTACCAACATATTTTTCATTTTCACTAGAATATCTAGCATTATTACAAATGTTACCACATTCTAAAACTTTCAGCATATTCTTAGTTAATTGTTCATGAAGAGTTTTATCATCTAATTTTTCAACGACAAGAAATGGACTATTGAAACTACCTTTAAAATCAGTGGCCCATATTTTAGTAACAGTCATATGATTTTGAGTAAGAGTACCAGTTTTATCAGAACAAATAACATTAACACTACCCAAAGTTTCCACGGAAGGTAATCTTCTAACAATAGCTTTATGACGAGCCATTCTTAAAACACCCAATGCTAAAGTGACAGTCACAATGATTGGTAACCCTTCAGGAATAGCAGCAACTGCAAGAGAAACAGAAATCTGAAACATATCTAACCAAGAACGTCCTTGCATAACACCAAGTAAACAAATAACACCAATAACAGCAAAACTGAAAATAGATAAATCTTTACCTAATTTATCCATGGCTTGTTGCAAGGGAGTTTTTGGTTTTTCAATTTCACTCATCATTTCAAAGACACTACCAAATTCAGTTTTACCACCAGTAGAAATGACAATACCCGAACCATGACCATCACGGACCAAAGTACCCATAAAGGCAATGGAACTTCTTTGAGGAACCAGAGGGTTTTCATTGGAATTAGTTAAAGTGGCAGTGGATTTTCTAACCGGACGATTTTCACCAGTTAAATTACTTTCATCGATGGTTAAATGGACAGCTTCAGATAATCTAATATCAGCCGGAATTCTATCACCTTGAGAAAAATGAACCAAATCACCAGGAACCAAAGAAGAAGCCAAAACAGTAGAAGTACTACCATTTCTAGTTAATCTAGCTTCAGCAGGAACCAATTTGTTCAAGGCTTCTAGCGACTTTTCTGATCTATATTCTTGAATAAACCCCACAGATACAACGATGGTTATGGCCAAAGTGATGGAAATAGCATCGTCAGTATTGCCCATCCAAAAACTTATAACTGCAGACCCTATTAATAACAAAATCAATGGATCACCATAAAAACTGGATAAAAATTTGAGTATTATATTTTCTTCTTCATCTTTGGAGAGTTCATTTATGCCATGGATAGATCTTCTATTTAAAACATCCTGGTTGGATCTAAGACCTACTTTTAAATCCGTTTGAAGCTCCTGGACAGTGTCTTCAATGGAAGTTTGAGAAAACTTCAATGATGGGGAGTTGGACCGGGATGGCGCCAAGTTCTTTGCTTCGAAAGGGTTTTCACTCATCACGAAATATGGTGTTTTTCTTTTTCTTTCTTTAAAAAAAAAAAAAAAAATGAATGAATGAATGAATGAATGAAAGTACCAACGGTGTCTGTGTTGGTTGGTATGCTTTATTTGGTGATGTTTGTTGTTTTTTATGGACGGTGAAATATTGAGATTTCGAGTGCAATTACAGGACAATGATGTTCTTGGTGACCAATTGTTGGTGCTGTTGGTGAGATTGTTGAATTTGTTGTGGTTTGATGGGATTAAAACGAGGCCCTTCCACGCTTTTGGATCGTTCGAGTTCAGTGTGTTTTTTGGGGCACTTTCACTAAAAAAGACGTGTTGAATCGAAGAATTCTGTCACCACAATGAATCAAAATGATTAGTGATAGAATCGCCAGGACACGGGGAAAGACACGATTTTGGTTGAGTGGTTCAACAACGATACAGATGGTGTCCACAATATATGGAGGAGACGAGACTGTGTGGGGATTTGTGCCGAGGGAGGGGACCTTTTCTGTTCAAACAGGTTTGGTTGGGCGGATAAAGCGAGATGATGTTTCTATGTCCTATATACCGACATCAAAATTTTACCAGTACGTGTCGTTTACAGATTGCATTGTTTGAAATTACATGTTACTGAGGGTAGGGTGTCCTACCGCGACAGAGAGACAGTACCCGCGCGGGTCTCTCTGTAAGGGTACAGGGACAAGGTACAGCCAGGGTACTATTGTAGGGAGAGCGGGGCGAACTGTATAGAAAGACAGAACAAACAGGCGAGGTTGGCCCCAACGTCCAGGGTGCCAGTTCCCGCAATCAATAGCGATGAGGCTGAGCCACCACGCCCCGTTGGTACCATCGGTATGGACAGAGACCATACCAGAGATGAGGTAGCGACATGCCACGGCGGAGGAGGAGGTGGTCGTGGTGGTGGAACAGTGGTAGCGGAGTTCTCAGGCGGGTGATGAGTTGCGCCGCCAGAGTCGTGATTTGGACTGGTCGTACGAGTAGATGGCACTGCCCAGGCTCCTACTGATTCCAGGTGCGACATCAAGCGTCGCGTGTCCTGACAGACATGACAGAGATGGGGGTGAACCCGTAGCTTTGCTGGCACCGGAACTCGATGGCTCTTTTGCCTCCAGATCTCCAGATCCTCCACCACCCCCGTGGCCATCCAGGTATCTTCGGCTAGCTGGAACTACTGTCACCTCTTTGGCACATGTCACTTTTAGCATATTTTTCATCTACCGTTTATTTTGCACTCTATATAGTAGACACAATATGAGCTGGAAGGAAGGTGTCAGCACAAACAGCCCGTTCCGCTATTTCCTTCACGGTAAGCGGTGGCTTGCCGTTCTTTTATTATTAGTTACAACTGGTTGGTATTGGAGAGCTGCAATTAACACGTTCATTTTGATGTCAACTTCACCGAATAAATGCTCATAGTTTCTCGTTGAAATATCGAAATATCGAAATATCGAAATATCAACTGGGGGTCGGTTCGGGACTACTCTCGTTTGAGAGCGATGAATTCAAGTTGACCCAATCTTGGTTTGCTGGAGTTAAAAAAACTCACAAACTCACTTTATTTATTTCGTTCTCTTTGGGTTTAACCGGTAATAGTCTCCCCAGCAGCCTTTGACAATCTATTCATCACAGCCAAACCCGCATTGGTCTCGTCCAATCCCTCAACCAAAATATAGTCCACACCCATTTCATCTACTTCTCGTAATAATCTGAAAAGGTTCCTACTGGCCTCAACACCATCTTTACCCAAATCTCTCTCAAGCTGTATTTTAGGATCAATTTCTTGAGCACTTGCAAACTTGACCGATTTGAAAAGAGCCACTTTGGAACCATCTATTTGGTGATCTTCAATATACTTTCGCACGGCTGAAACACCATCTCCAGTATTCACAAAGAGTACTACCTTGGCGGTGGGAGAATAATGACGATACTTCATTCCTGGAGTACGTACTGGTTCCAGCGCAGAAGCTGTCTTTTTCGCAACCACCATGTTTTCCCATTCTTTGCCCCCATATTCATGAATCTCTTCAATAGAAACACCTCCTGGACGTAAAAGCATGGGTGGACTGATCAACCCATCTACAACCGTGGATTCAACCCCCACAGAGGAAGGGCCTCCATCAATAATATATGGAATCTTACCCTGTAAATCATGATACACATGGCTGGCCATGGTAGGGCTGGGTCTGGTCGAAGCATTGGCTGATGGGGCTGCTAATGGAGTATCACTGATAGCAATAAGGGCCCGCGCAATAGGATGACTGGGAATACGAACAGCAACCGTTGGTTGGTTGGCAGTAACCAACTTGGACACCGGTGACTTATCATCAACAGGAAGTAAAATAGTAAGGGGCCCCGGCCAGAAATGGTCAATCAACTTCTGGTACGCTGTAGGGATCTGATAGTTGGCAGGTAAGATCTTTCTTTTAAGTTGATCTATAGATGAAACATGTACAATTAAAGGGTTATCAGACGGCCTGTTCTTAGCACGATAAATTGACTTTACGGACTCGTCATTGAGAGCAGATCCAGCAAGCCCATACACCGTTTCGGTCGGGAACCCAACCACATTGGTAGTCTTGGTTAACTCATCGGCCGCTATTTTGAGGTTGATTTCCGATTGCGGATCGGTGATTGTTGGTAAAAGGTCATTTTTGTGGAACACAATGCTTTCTGGCTTGACAGCCAAGATCTTGGTCTGGAAACTCATGGTGATTAGTCGGGCCAACCGGGCACTCATGGTTGATGAATAGAGCATCGAGATGCCGATTTTCCCATAAAGTCACGTGACCAATCACTACTGGCGATACTACAAAGTATGGAGAACGAAGACGGACCGCTTGTAACTGGGTGGATGGGGAGTTCCTGGTGCGAAGCAATGACGTTCAAGATCCCACAATAGCATATTGTCCAGCTATTTTTCTTTTTTTTCTTAGTTTTTCTTAAAAAAATTTTTGAGTATATTATCGTATATACTTTAGCCATTCCCAATCTCTAGATCATTTTTACAGGTATTTTGGTATCATTTCTCTTGTATCGATTTGAGTTGTGCCAAATTTATTCAAAAACAACTCTTTCGGTGATTATTTTCTTTTCTTCATCATCCAAGACTTCGTAGTATGCTTGGAAATTACCCAAGTTCTTTTGAATACATTCCTTGAAGAAATGAATAAGAATATGCAACAACGAGTCATCTCCTGGACTTTTATCATCGGCTTCTACTTCTTCTTCACCATCGGAGTCAACGTATGACTTCAATTTTTCATAGTTAGGTACTCCAATATCGTCCATATCTTCCCAACCTTCTCCATCATCACCTTCAATTTCTTCTGGTAAGTAATCACTAGCATCTGGTTGTTGGAATTGGAATGCTAATTCACTGATCAATAATTTTAAGATCTCTTGAGCTGCTGGAATTTGAGTATATTGATCAGGCATTGATTTGGCCATAGATCTAGTTCTGATAAGATCTCCTTGGTATGGAATAATATCACCATTAACAATAAGTGAATGGATTCTTTTATCATCCAAAGTAAATATTTTACCCAATGCCAAAACGTTTTGCTTAATTTTTTCATAGCCTCTAGTGACTTCAAAAGATTCAAACCAAATTGGTAAAACAGTTTCAAGACCATTTTTAACGTTTTGGGTAACACCATCCACCACCGAGATTTCATTTGCTAAAAGATCAATCATTTCAGCGGGAGAATTCAACACCAAGTTACAGAATACCATAATTAAGTTTTCAATGGTAACTGCTTGCTTAGCAATATATAATCTTTGGACAGCAGCTTCAAGTAACTGAGATAAGAAATTATGATCAAGGTAAGATTGGAATTTTTGTACTAATGAAAGAACAATTAAACCAGAGTTCATGGCTGCACTATCAGATAATTCTGGAGATAAAAACTTTGATACCAACTTTAATAATGAGGTCATACCAGATTCATTAGATTCATCAGTGAAGTTTAAGAAATTATTAGAAGCAACCTTAATCATGGAATTGAATACTTCTCCACCACTTTGAAGGATTTGGTTATCGGTGGTAGAGATAAGAAGAGATTTTATGGCTGGGAAAGTGTAGTTGAAAATTTGTGGAGGGAAGTTTGCTGATTCTGGATCAGATTCCTTGGCTCCTGGGAAAGAGTCTATTATAATACTCAATAATTCTAAGCATAAGTATAAGTCTGAACTATATTCCACGTTACCATTCTTTTTGGTTTCTTGCTCGATCAAATTCATGATAAATGGCAAGGATTTTTCACATGAAACAATGTAGTCTTGAATGGAGATTTGGTTCAATAAAGAGCTCAAACTTTCGGTGGAGTCCATGGTTAATTGGACATTGGATGAGTCTTTGAATGAGATCTTAAAAATTAAATCCACCACGTTAACATCGTTCACAATGGTGATTTGAGAAGCCACCAATGGGTCAAGTTCAATAGCGAAAGTAATAGCTTCAAGCAATGAAGTTAAACTATCTTCTTCACTGTCTTCGATCAAAGTGTACACCAATTGGAACACCTTTAATTGGATATCTCTTTTCTTGGAGGCTTCTATAAGTTCACTCATGTCCGTGAAGTTCTTGTACAAGGTCAAACTCATAAGGGCACTCATTCTGATGATCTCATTAGGTTCACCTTGGGTGGAGAAATCAATCATTCCAATAAAAGTTTTCAAACCAAAGGTCGAGACAGAGATTTGGTTTTGGAACTTTTCAAAGAAGTTAGGCAATAAAAGGAAACATCTAGAAGTAATGAAGGTTTGATCATAAGAAATCAACCCGGTTATAAGAGACAACAAGTCAGTAAGGGAAGTATGGTTATCTAAAATCTTGGAGTCTTCGTTGGTGAACAAACAGTCTAAAAGGAACAAATTGGCTTCTTGGATCTTCCAGTTGTTTGAAGGGTTGGCCAACGAACGAAGAACTGATTTGAAAAAAGTAGCAGAATCAAACCCGTTCATTTCACTTACAAGTTCATGGAGGGGATCACGGGCAGTCAAGCTGGTAGATAAACCGTTGATATCACTAACATATAAGGTCAAATCGGCTTCGTAATCTTGAATAAGATCATCACTTAAAGTACTGGATGTTTGGACGAATTGGAAGAAAGAATCTGGGGAAATGTGGTCACTGATACGAATACGTTGTTGGAGAATCAGAATGGCTTGTAAAAGCAGATTCAACAAGAAAGTAACAACATTTGAAGGGTCCATTTCGGATTCGTGGTCGAAAACATCGTCATATTTATCAGTTTGGTGCATGAACTCGGATAATCTTCCAAAGTCTTGAAGGGAAACCAGTAATAATTTTCTTCTTACATCTTCAGCAATTTGTTTAGTAAAACTTCCAAGGATAGTTCCAAGGACTCTATAGATATGAGATCTAAAGTAGAGCTCGTTCAAAGTAGGAGTGTTAATGAGCACCGATTTTTCAAGTAAATCTTGGAAGATCAAGACACTGGAATTGATGTGTTGAACCACGCCAGCCTTTCTTTCGTTACTGAAAGCTTCTGGACCTTGTAAAGTATTGAGTACACTTTCGTATAATCTCATAGCACAGACTTTGACGGCAGAACTCAAGTCCTTAGATAACAAGTTCATGATATGAGAAGTCAATTCTACTCCGATGCCTCCATCCCAAAACTGTTCTTCGGTGACCAAATCGTCAAACAAATCGTTCAAAACTGTCAATGCACCAATCATGGAGGACACCAGATCATAATTATTGGATCCTTGGTATAACAGACTCAACAATTCCGGCCATTCATCAGGATAATCCACAGAAGCTACTTGTACGATGGCATAAGCGACACCACTACGGACCTTCGAGGAAGAAGTGGTAACGGCGATAGTAAGCAAATCTTGACGGATGATGGCCTTGGCCTTTTGGTCGACTGGAGGGCCAATAAAGGATTGGAACCCCATTGACCAGAACTTTGGCACAAGTCTTTTGATGTGGAGAAGAGCTGCTTGACGGATATCAACGGGAGTCTCATCGTTAAGCGCCAACTTGTCCAACTCAAGGGCCATTTGAGAAGGGTTCAGGAGAGCCGCATCATTGAACTGGAGTTCTGCTGCCACCCGGACGTTGTTGTCGGGACTGGTTTGATCCTGAATTAGCTGGAGAAGTGACATTAATGGATAAAAACCTAATGGCCTGTGTAGAGGTTTGATATATTCGGGACGCTAGCGACCAGTGAACGCGTCTAACACCAACCACGCAAATGTTGTAGTGGGTTGTAGCTGAGCGAGTACATGGCAGCAAATACAGAAAGAACGAGGCAGGGGAAATGGACCGGTATTTATAGCTGTGGTGTGAGAGCGGGGAAGAGTAAGGTGATTTGGTACGTTTCTATCACTATTCACTGTGTTGATACAGTAGTGGTGGGTTAGTGGTTAGTGGTGGTTATCTTATGGGTCTAGCCAACGGTCGCTAAGAGTACACTGGCTCAACGACACCTGGACTGGGAATAGTGGTGGGGAAAAGACGGGAATGGCGGGAGAAGAGCTGGAGGTGAACATTACCGCTGCTGGAACAGAAAATACAGCAGCCTCTGGGCAGTTTTATCGACAGTACTGGTACTCGTGTGGTGTCTAGAGGTTTGGATCCTCTCTACAGTTACCGCCAGCCTCACTAAACCTAGCGAGAGAGACCAGTCTCGCTCGGTACCTTCCCCATACTTCAATACTCCCATTTACCACCACCCTACGAGCTTCATATACAAAACGATAAATAAAACCATCAGCACTTGGGCCCACTCTGCTGCCCTCCACCACGATACACCACCTTTAACCCTCGTTTTACCCTCTTTTTATCTCCTGGTAGTAACTTGGTTCCTACCTCTCTGTTCCACGTGACTGCGCCTACATCTACTGATCTGTCACATCTCCTTTACCTACACGAAGGCAACATGTTTGAGAAGTCCATCTATCCAGCTCTCGAAGAGCTTGAACAGCCACTCTCCGCAAAGCAATTGGAGATCTTACGTAACCAGGTCCAATCAGAAGAACCAAATCCCTCACCACAATCGCTTTTCAACTTGGCATGGGGTTTGATCAAGTCTAATATTAATAGACAACAAGTTGAAGGTAACCAAATATTGACCAAACTTTATAAGGATGAGCCTTCGATGAGAAGGGAATCTTTGTACTACTTGAGTTTAGGCTCCTATAAGACTGGTGACTATAGCAATGCTCGTAGGTACGTGGAGGTGCTCTTGGAAGGAGAACCTGAAAACCCCCAAGCTAAAGCTCTCAAGGAGTCAATTGAAGATAAGGTGACTCGTGATGGTTTGATTGGTATCACCATCGCAGGAGGTCTTTTGGCCGTCGGTGCGGGTATTATTGGAGGGTTGATGAGAAGGAAGCGTTAATCTGGATCGGGAAGTGTGATTAGTGCTTAGAAAGTTGATCCGTCCGTGTTAGCAATTGATCCTGCCAGACTGTATACCATAAATAGTAATTAATGGTGAGTCTATACAGAAATAGGAGATAGGGGACACAAGTGCTGATATTGCTGGCAAACAAGCATGTAAAATATCGACGTACTGGTAGACTTCACACCTTATTCTCTTCTTTTATCTGTTTAGAGAAGTCTGCAACAACCAGACCAGGAATGAATATATTTATATGGAACAAGCGTAGCCACAACTGACTGGACGATTCTGTAAGCTTTCTGAGCCGGTGGCTACACCAGCTATATATGGAGCATAAACATATATGGATATCTTTCTCTACCGGTGTTTCCTGGCTAGGCTGTTACAGTTGCCAGTCTGTCTATACATTATATTTTGCACCCATTGGCAAACACAAACACACCAATGTCAGCTTCCACCCAAAAAAGGAAGAGTATAAAGCCCCAAACATTGTTTGGTCTTTACTGTTACCTGGATCGGCCTCGCGCCCTACTCTCTTACTTTTCCTTATCTTATTGGCCTTCTTTAACTTCTTCTTCTTCTTCTTCTTCTTCTTCCCACTACCCGCAGTTAAATTACATAAGCACATCCCAAAACCAATATCAACCCCACATCTTACCATGCTTGGAGACCAGATCGCCACGTCGGTGGTCTCTGCCTTCAATAGCCTTTATGTCAAGTCGGGAAAGCCAATCACCAAGTCTAATGGAGTCAAAGAATGGACGGTTTTGGCTGGAATCGTGGCTATCTTGCCCAATGAGGAAGTCATCCCGATAACCGTTGCAACTGGAGTTAAAGCATCACCCAACCGTGTACGAGAGTATTCCCATGGATCCATGGTCCATGACATGCACGCCGAGATCCTAGCCCTCCGGTTGTTGAACTGGTACCTTCTTAGCGAGTGCAAGAGGGTCCAAAGTGGCGAAGAATCGATTCTAGTTGAAAAAAGTGAAAAATTATACAAGATACGAAACAACGTCAAGTTCGGACTCTATATCAGCGAACCGCCATGTGGGGACGCATCCATGAGTGCCTTGGTCAACGCCAGTGCTACTGAAGACTCTGAACCCTGGAAGAAAAAGCAGAAGTTGGGGATAACCCGAGGAAGGGGACATTTTGACAGACTCGGTATAGTCAGAACAAAGCCAGGAAGAACCGATAGTGTGCTTACATTGAGCAAATCTTGCTCTGACAAGTTGTGTGCCAAGCAGGTCCTTGGGATCACCAACTCTTGGAGCTCGCTCTTGTTTCCAGATGGTGTATACTTGGATTATTTAGTGCTAAAAGAGTCTAAGATGAGTATGGCGGACTGTGAGAGATGCTTTGGACGAGTTGACAAGATGAACTTGGCCGATGGTGGCGGTCGTCAGCTCACCATTCTCTCGTATGCTACAGACGAATATCAGTATCATAAACCCGATGCCACGGAGAAATCGGTGGAACCATCACAGTTGTGTTTATTATATGTTGTTCCTGATAAAAAGGTTCAAGTACTTAATAATGGAGTTAAGAATGGGGCTTTTGTGAAGAACAAGCCTCCACGCAAAGGGGGGTCTAGTTTTGTATGCAATCAACAATTTTATGAGCAGTTTGGAAGCTTGATGATAGATGCCGTCACCAAGTATAGTGACGTCAAGGGCTTGAATAAGGTTAGGGAGGAATTGAAGGTGAAAGTGCGGGATGTACTTGGAGATTGGGTGCAAACTGATATGGATGACTTTGATATTGAGCAAGAAGAAGCTGTAAAAGAAAAGGCTGGAAAGGCTGGGAATTAGGTGAATAGTCTCTGGAGGCCGATTATAGACGTATAGACAGACAAGACAAGCAACTTGCAAATATTGTGTCCACTGTAGACCTTGAACTTATTTTTCGATATTCAATTGGGAATAAAGAAAGATGGAATACGCCCGGTGTAACACCTTACTCTTTCTGGTTTATCTGGACGGCTGTGGTTCACGGATTCTGAGGATGATTTTCATGATCTCCATGATTTGCTTTAGTTTTTTTTTGGGGGGGGAGAGGGGGTTTATCTATTGTATCACCGACTCTGGTAAGCCTACAAGCACCTTTTCTCTCGTTACCACTTCTTTCGAAGCCGCTCAATCTGAATCCGAGGCAGAACCGGCGTCTTCTTCGGCTTCTTGGGCCAATTGTTCCTCTTCAGGTATTTCCATAGAAATGGCATATTCAGCACTTTCCAACAACTGTTTCAACTTGTCGTCATCAGTGTAGTCAATAGGTTTCATGCTCTCGTTATCTCTGATCCTTGGATCGGACCCAGCGTCTAATAAATTATCAATGACGAAGTATCCATGTTCTGGTTCTTCTTTGGTGTACTTCACTGCAAAATGTAATGGAGTTTGGCCTTGGTTGTTTTGAGGATCAATCTCCACACCTTCTATGTCTAAAATGATATCTATGAATTCCCAGTTACCGGAATGACAGGCCAAATGGAGTGGCGAGTTATTAGTGATGAGTTCTTTGGTGGTGTTGATAAGTTTAGCGAGAACTTCGGTATCGTTGTTCAATTCTGCTTTGATGGTGAGTAGAAGCTCGGTGTTGTTTCTTCTGGCGGATTCCAAGAGTTGTTCCGGGTAAGAGGCACCTTCATACGAGTTGGATTCGGTCATTGTGGCGGTAGTGGAGATGGGTGGGGTTTTGGTGGTGATGAATAAAGCTGGTATTGTTTGATTAGCGTGATTATACGTTGAATTCGGGCACGACCGGATGATCGCTAGTACCGCGAGTCGCTAGAAATACCGAGAGGTAGGGAGAAATAGCGACTGAAAAATTACCTTCACTAGCCAGAACACATAGATAGCACTATATTAAATAAGTACTACAAAACAGCCACATTATAAGCTACCTGGAATGGGGAAAGTGGTGGGGCAGATATGTATTGTAAACCACCGATTCTCCATATTCTTGAGTTTGTGTCTTGTTTCTCTATGGCTATCTCACTATATCTTATTACTTCACTTTGTCTAGTTTTAGCGAGCTTTGGGGCGAGGGTGTCGTTAGCAAATGACTAGTGGCTGTGACCCAGAATGACAGGCGTTGCTACAGGACAAAACCATTCCATTGGACCAGAAGTACACGCAGCCAAATGGCAAACCATACAGACAGAGACAAATAGACCCATAGACTCGTAGACGATTCATTTATTAATGTTAATTTTATGTTCTTTAATTAAAAAAAGAGTAAAATTCTTAGTATTTATAAACTAATGGAAAATAATTAATATCTACTATTTCTTCAACATTTTACTTTTCAATTATTAAATCTATCTTTATTAATTTTATTATTATATTTAAAGTTGTCCAAGATCCGCTAAGATCAAAAGCTCTCGTTATGTCACGGATGAGTGGGTCAAATTCCACAAGATTCTTTGTTCCACTTATTTAGTTGATACTCAGATAAACTCTTTTCCATCCACGGGCGTTGGCCATGTCAATTTTCGACGAAAACTCGGTGTTTTCATTCACTGTATCTTCTTGGTATTATATACGTCTACCTAATTTTGGGGCTATAAAGAAGTGATTAAATCTGTACTGATGATTGGTTCATAGCTCCTATACACCGTAATCTCCAGGCTCCCCAAATATCACTTCTTTAAGAGCTTTTTTTATTCATGGTCTCATTGCCAAGCATTATGGTGTGTCTGGCACTGGGATCTCGAGTGAATGCTTCTGGCTTTGGTGGAAATCGTTGGTTCACATTTGGATGGGTCTCGTATTACTAATTTTTTGCAATCATTACACCACACCAGAACATCCATACATTGCCAAGTAAAATAGCCCATGAACTATGCACAGCTCACACAGACTTCCATGTATCGAGTCCACATACATATATAATTACTGACATATCCATAAAGGCTGTTGTAATTGGAGCTTTTCCTACCCCCTTCCCTCCACCGTACTCTTATCTATATACTCTTCTCTCGCACGTGATCCCTCCCCATTACTTCTTTGCTCAGCAACAATCAGGCAGATCTTTAACTTCTCCACCACTTTCTTTCTCCCATGCTTAAGTCAATTGTTTCTCCTTCCATCCTCGCCTCCGACTTCGCCCACTTGGCTGACGATTGTAAGAGAATTGTCAATGCTGGTGACGTTCAATGGCTCCATATCGATGTGATGGATGGCCACTTTGTCCCCAACATTACCCTTGGTGCTCCAATTGTCAGTAGTTTAAGAAAGGCGTTCCCAGAAACTGATGATAACCCTATTTTCTTTGATTGCCACATGATGGTTGCCAACCCCGAACAGTGGATCGAAGATATTGCCAAGGCTGGTGGTAACTCTTATACTTTCCATTTGGAATCTACCAGCAACCCAGAAAGAGTGGTTAAGAAGATTAAAGAAGCTGGTATGAAGGCTGCTTGTGCCATCAAGCCAGGTACTCCAATCGATGACTTATTAGCCTTTGCTGGTGATTTGGATATGGTTTTGGTTATGACTGTTGAACCCGGTTTTGGTGGTCAAAAGTTCATGCCAGATATGATGCCAAAGGTTGAAGCTTTAAGAAAGAAGTTCCCAAACTTGAACATTGAAGTTGATGGTGGGTTAGGTAAAGACACCATCCATCCAGCCGCCAAGGCTGGTGCCAATGTTATTGTTGCTGGTACCAGTGTTTTCGGAGCTGAAGACCCAAGTGAAGTGATTGGATTTTTGCATAATTCTGTCAATGGTCAATTGAAATTCTGGGCTCATGGTCACTAAGTAGAACAGCAACAAATAGACAAACAAAACAAGCTAAGCTAAGCTAAGCTAAAAATGTGAAATGTGAAATGTGAAGAAATGGTGACCAAGGTTCATCAAATAACTCCATTAACCAAAACATAAAGGTTGATTTTATTTTGAAAAGTCGTTGGGGTGTCTAAAAGAGAGACGTCTTCTGTTTATCATTTTAATTATAGGGTAGGGGTAGAAATACGATTAGATTTATAAAAACTGTAGATTAGACCACCATCAAGCAAATGATATAAAAAAGAGGGTAATAATGGAGATTATTCAATTCCAGTGAAATTAATGATATAGCGAGAGTAAGTGTAAGGTCACCAGAATATCAGAGACAATAACAATGAAAGAAGAAAACAATAGATATAACTGGAAACTGGAAGTAATAGTTACCACTTAAACATTTGATTTCCAAGAAGTCTAACATTGAGTTACCGTATCATTTTTATACTTCAAGTCAATCGACTTTGAATCTTCTGTTTGTATTAATTTCAATACATTTAAATACCAAGAAACCTTTCATGGCTATTTATTAGCCAATGATCCGTTTAGGACTTCTATTGTAAGTTTATACTCTTTAAATATTCGTCCTTTATTTTCTCGAAAATGGAAGAGATGAAATATTTTAGAATAAGGTTAATTAAGATAGATAAAGTAACAAAACATTTAATAATATCCAAATTCTTATAGCATACGGCTTACATGTTACTATTTTTGAAAATGCTGATGGAAGAAGTCCAATTTTTGCTTCGATTTATTACCAAAATAATAAGAATAACCAACCCAGCTATTTGATTCCATACAAAATAACGTATATAAACTATGGAACGACTAGTGCAAAAATTTATCTAGTACTCCATGAGATTAGCATTAACATGAGACTTTTATACTAATACATTATTACTTTCTATTGTACGAAAAGAATAGATATTTCACTAGTATCTTGTCCCTACTTCCCTTGTAGTTTCTCTATTTTACAATTATCTGAATTCAATATGTCAATATGCTTATTATATTATACAATTCCCTGGATCAGAGAGATCGCTGAAACATCTCAGCGTCCCTGTATGGTCCAATAAACCCGAAATAGAGCAAGATAATGGCTCTGAACTATCCAGTACGTCATCCTATCCAAACATGAAAAGGGTGGGAACCATCACTAGCGCATGACCAGCCTTACAGAGTGACTCTGGCTCCTCATTATTTATCAGCTGGTAATCTTTGTCAGTCTTGGTGATTTTCTTGATCTCTTTTACCATTAGAACTAGACAACTAGTGCACTAGACTAGTTAATTCTGTGGTTAATTCTCTGGTTCCCTTAAAAGGCTTGGACACCTAAGGTGGTACCTTCGCCAGCTGGAACAGCTCTGATACTGGCAGCGTTTTCGGCAACAGACCATAAGGCAGCCTTGATCTTTTCCAATTGAGACTTCTTTTCTTCCACATCCATCTCAACTTCTCTTTCCTTGTTGTTTCTTTGATCAATATACTTCTGGTTTCTGGCAAGCTTCTTGGCCCTCTTGTTGGACAAAGTGGTGTTGATCATGATACTGGTGTCCTTTGGCTTTTCTCCAGTATATAATGCAATAGCCTTGGAATCGGTTGGTCTAGCAGTCACTTGTTCACTGGTGGAATATCTTCCAACAGTAGATCTGGCTTGAGTGGTCTTTTTGTTTCTGGCGACTCTTTTCTTGGCCAAAGACCTGGCATGAGCGGTCGAGTTGAGCCTGTTCTTAGGCTTGTTGATGGAGTTTCTGGAGGCCATTGTCTGGAGTTTATTGATCTGGGTGTAATTAATTAGATGGTATTAAAAAAATAGCCATCTCATCTGGTGCTGAGTGCAGGACATGGCGTCCACAGTGACTGAAAAAAAAGAAGGATCTCCTGGGGGTGAGTCGAACACCCGATCTCAAGATTACTCTGAGTTATCATTACAGTCTCGCGCCTTAGCCAGCTTGGCCACCAAGAGGAACTTTCTGAAAAATATGATTTTAGAGTGGGTATGTGGCGTTGTATTGTGGGGGTAATGGAATAACCTACTCTGATGGGTAAGTGGTGTTAATGGGGTGCTATGGCTCCTGTGTTATTCATAGGTGGTAGAGGGGTGCTTTAAAGTAAGGACATTGCTTTTTTTTTTTTTAATTTTTGTCGCTGGGTTTATAACAATCGTCGTTCATCTTCTTGTTCTTCCTACTACTATGCAAAAGGGAATATCCCACCAAAGTGATTCCAAGAAGCGACACAGGCTGGGATTGCACTAGTGACTCCAGATAATACTAGGATGTACTGAGTGGTCCCAACTGTCCCCATATTCCTTTTATTTCGTTTGTGTATTGCCTACAATTTGTCCAGTTCGTTTCATTTTGCACCATTTGGCTCTACATCAACTTTTGCAACTTCTCCCCAGCAACCAACATCTCTTGGTGGCCAAGCTGGCTAAGGCGCGAGACTGTAATGTTAACTCAGAGTAATCTTGAGATCGGGTGTTCGACTCACCCCCAGGAGATCCTTCTTTTTGCATAAACTACCGTTGAACTACTCTTATGGTCGATGTGGTTGGTGTTTTTCTGATCCAGTTGAGGCTTCATTTTTTTTCACATTTTTCAACTTCAAATACTGAAAGAAAAACGACACTTCAAATATTGCTAGTAGTTCATGGACTGGTGCTATTTTATCACAAGCCGAAACAGAAAATCGGTAGTAATATTTGGGACTAATTGTCCAAATTAATTAAATCATTGCCTTTCTTAATATAACTCATTTCTAAAACGAGGTTATTGCCATCTATAAGCATAATATTTATTAAACAAACGCAATCTGTTTTTAAAAATTATACGTACTGCAAATACTATTGTAAGACATATTTGCTGGCTAATTTCCGCTGCTAGCTCAATGCTCCAAGTATATTGCTTGGTAATTTTTAACTAACCACCCTGAAGTCACTTGTAGTGATTACACGATGGACGAGCATTCCTGACTGGGTTTAGTGTAGAGACTGATTGCCTCGCATAATTGAGCTTAACTTAAGATTAGACCATTTAGAAGATCCAATGATTCTAATAGTGGTGATATACGTCGACTATACTGAGGAAACTAAGCATTGTCTTCCATAAAATTTTAGCTACTATGCGAAATTTTACAACTTTACATAAAATAGAGTGGTGCCTATACAGAAGGATAAATAGGCTTTTCCCATTTCTGAACAATATACCACAAAAGAAAGCTACTATAATTGAATAAGCTATTATACACAAGCTAAGGCTCTTGCATTGTGAAAAATTCATCCTTATCCATTTATCCTTCTTGGTGGCTTCACATTGTTTTTCTTTAGGAGCTACTGGAGAGCCACCTTTGATTCTAGATTTTTTACTCACTTGAATAATTATATCCATAACATCGTCTCCCAATTCCAGAGTTTTAATTTTATCTAATATATCATCGATAAATCGACATATTCAATGTTATGACGTTTTGTTTTATTTGCTGTGTTATAATTTATTAATAACAATTACGCAACAGAAACCTTCACATTCTTCTGATATTTGAATGTAACCAGTCTTTATGTCTTTTTCCTCCAACAACTGAGACATACAGTTTCAACAGGACCACCAACACCAGAGTCACCCAAGCTCCGTTACTCCTCTTCCATATTTTTTGCACTAGATATCACCAAACTTGCTATACCCTTCTATTTCCGCTTCACAGCCACTATCCTATCCACACCATCGTGTCCATCATGTGATATAACCACCGTCATACAGGAGTGTCGTTGGATCTACCAGGATTTGCTGACATATGCCTAAGCCCTTAACCGTGAATGCCGCGATTGGCACGGCCATACAAACCCCAGCGACTCTTATCTCTGGAAAATACCGACAATCCACCCTGCCCTTGACAAATGTCTTCGCTATATCTCTATCGTAGATAGTGTAGAGCCACTACGGCGAGCCGGAGCCAACCCTCTAACACCACAACCGTGCAATTACCCTCATCGAGTGTGGAGTGATTCTTGCCTTCTTGCCCCGTGCTTCCTTACCCGCCACTTCCCCTATATAGAACCCAACCCTATGTGGTTCTGAATAGTGGTACCACTGATTGCTAAGGAACCCTTTGGTCCAGCTCCCGTGTGGCTTTCCCCGCGAGTCGCCACAGAGAGATAGCAATTACGCGCACTTTAAATATATAAACTAGCTCAAAAGGAAGACATCAAAAGTTGCTCAATCCTCATTATGTCTGAAAAGTACTATCCAATTGAGGACAAGCAAAGCCCAGGACCAATTGGGGACTCCCTTGGTCCTGTGGGAAAGCCCAGACGCAATGTTTCAGGCCGCAAAAGAGTCGGTTTTTTAAAGCTTCTTGCAGCTACAGCTCTTGGTTGTTACTTGTACTCCTCAGTTACCAGTGGCTCTGATGAGGTGGAAAATCCCCATCAAGTGCTTTTAGATGCTCTTTCGGTCAACCTTGCAGGCAAATGGTCCAAGAAGTATACTGCTGAACCCCACTTGGCTGGTACCAATCACGGTTTAGTAGACTGGACTGCTGAGAAGTTTGAAGAATATGGATTCAAGTCTACGGTTGATGAATATGAAGTGTTATTAAGTTATCCTAATGACCATGCCTTGAACTTGATCAAAGATGGGTCCGTTGAGTACAGAGCTTCTTTGAAGGAGGATGTACTTAAGGAAGACGAAACCTCCTCTGGTGATGATACTATCCCTACATTTTTGGGATACGCTGCTAATGGTAATGTTACTGCTGAATATGTCTATGTTAATTATGGTACTCGCGAAGATTTTATCAAGTTGAAGGAAGCAGGTGTTGATGTCAAGGGAAAAATTGTTATTGCTCGTTATGGGGGTGTTTTCCGTGGTTTAAAGGTCAAGTTTGCTCAAGATGAAGGTGCAATTGGTGTTTTAATCTATACTGATCCTGGTGATGATTATGGTATTACTCCCGCCAATGGCTATAAGCAATATCCTAAGGGTCCTGCTCGACAAGAGAGTTCTGTTCAAAGAGGAAGTGTCCAATTCTTAGGTGGTCTTGGAAGTGCTCCAGGTGATCCAACCACTCCAGGTTATGCTTCCAAGCCAGGTGCTCCTCGTGAAGATCCACATGACAGTATTGGTAAGATTCCTGCCTTGCCAATCTCTTACCGTGAAGTGAAGCCAATCTTGGAGAAGCTCAATGGCCATGGTGAAGAGTTCAAGGAATGGAAGGGTGAATTGGATGGTATTTCTTATAGCACTGGTCCTAATAAGCACTATAGCTTGAACTTGTTCAATGATCAAATCTATAACATCACCACTATCTATAACGTTTATGGTGAAATCCCTGGTCAAAACCGTGATGAGGCCATTATTATTGGTAACCACAGAGACGCTTGGATTAAAGGTGGTGCTGGTGATCCAAATTCTGGTTCTGCTGTGTTACTTGAAGTTGCTAGAGCTCTTGGTCAATTAGAAAAGAGAGGTTTTAAATTTAGAAGAAGTATCATTCTTCACAGTTACGATGCTGAAGAATATGGCTTAGTTGGTTCTACCGAACAAGGTGAATACTTCGCCAAAAAGTACCAAAAGGATGTTGTTGCATACATAAATTTGGATGTTGCAGTCTCAGGTAAGCATTTCCATTTACTGGCATCTCCATTGTTGAATCGTATTTTACTCGAAGTGGCTAAGCATGTGGAATATCCTGAGAAAGACGTGGGTACCATTTATGATCATTTCTTGAAGGAAAGAGGTGGAAAGGTTGGAAACCTTGGTCTTGGTTCCGACTATGCCGTTTACTTAGACCATTTGGGTATTACCGCTGCAGACATTGGATTTACAGCTGGTAAAGGTGATCCAGTTTATCACTACCATTCTAACTACGATTCTTACCATTGGATTTCCGAATTCGGTGACAAGGATTTCCTTTTCCACAACGCCGCAGCAAAGTACTTATCCTTACTTCTTTTTGAATTGTCTAACCATGAAACAATTCAATTCAAGCTTCAGGATTACGCAAAGGCACTTGATGACTACTACCACGCTGTTCAAGAAAAAGTTCCAAAGGAATGGTTAGACAAGGTTGTTTCACCCGAGAATTTGAACAATTACATGAGATACGATGAAGAAACCGAGAAATTAGTTGAAGAGGCTTCACAAGGATTCTTTAAGGACAATACTCCATTCCCATTTATGGAATTTGCTCTGGTCCACCAATGTCCTCATTCCAAGATATTCAAAATTGATGAAGATCACAAAAAGGAATTTACGATTAGAGAACTTCTTAATCATACATTACATGAAGTGAAGCAAGTTCAAAACGGTACCAAAAATTTTGATAAACATATTGATGCCATTCAAGATGAATTCAACCATTGGGATGAACTCCATTTCTGGCAAAAATTTGCTCTTACCATAAAGGCAAGAGTTTTCAACAAACTTCTTCATTACTTTGAAAGAAACTTTTTACATGAAAAAGGTTTGGATGAAAGACCTTGGTATAAGCATATTGTGTACGCAGGGGGAAGATATACCGGTTATGCAGGTCAAACTTTACCAGGATTACTCGAAGCAATTGAAGATGAAGACATTGACAGATTTGTTAATTGGTTAGGTATCTTTACAAGAGCATTGAGAAGAATCAACGGAGAGATCAAATGAGTACATTCCATTTCAGTTGAATTGACGAGAGATGTGGGTTTTTGTTCAAGAGTTCTACATCATTCTTTATCCATGTTCCAATCCTGTGTTACATCAACGTGGAGAGCTTCTCCCTTATATTTGTTGGGTGAAGATACATTGAATGCTATTGAATAATGATGTAGTGTGGAGATGTGGAGAGAGATGGCTGCGAACCAAAAATAAAAAAAGAAAAAAAAAAGAAAACGCCCTATCATATACAGTATTATGTGAGTGGATTAGATACGTTGAATATCAAACGTCCATCGCATTGATTTCTACGTGACAAATGTGACGAAACGGTGTGAATAGGCCCCAGGCAAATCAATGGATGTACCGAAATGGACTATTCCTTTGTTTCACTCGTGACTTTTCTGGTGGATGAAATAATTGATCCTTTATTGAACGCGACTTTTATGATTTTATATTATACCCATTATGATCTATGATTCCTATTACAGGTAATTGAGAATGTATGAACTATACTATTGTTAAAAAAAGGAGCCAAAAATTATTGTAGTAGCAGGGAGTTGTAACATTCCAGCACGTAACATCACCAACACGTCTGTTAAACAGAGCACATGGTAGGCTGATAGAGAAATCAGTATTGTGACCCCTCTTTTGGAATTATAGCCAGCATCCTGCATGGTTCCACGCGTCATTATTCATTAATTAACCCTTTTAGGAGAAGTGATTGATTGTTCAAGAAATGGTTTAGGTGCTTCCAAAACCACCTTCCAGAAAACCTCGTAGTTGGGAGTATGTTTCAAGGATGAATTGGACCTTACGGGAATAAGATAATAGCAGCCCGCGTTCGAATCATCCTTTTCTCAGACGTTACTGATACGTTGCAACATCAAGGATTGGTAATGTTCATATTACCTCCTTGAAAAACCTGTCCGATAAGTCCTTGACTTAACTACCCGTGAATGTTTCGCCTTGTCTCTTTTAGCCCACCCGATATATCCATTGTTAATTGAATAAGCTCGTCAATAGTGGCTCGAACTTGCGACGTTGGAGGATTCTTGCATCGCAAAAAATACTCCGAATGGTTTGCATTTGGTAGATATAAAGTGCATCCCTGTGGTGGACATTACAACCGATTGCGTTTGTGATACCGTACATTCCCCAGAACAATGTTAGCGATCACTCAAGTATATGAATTTTTTGGGCCTTTTAGTGCATCTCGCCCTCATTTCCGCTCATCAATCGCATCGGTATGCTCATCGATTTACCAAGTCATTGGATGATTTAAGGTATTCACATCAAAGGATCAGTTAATTAGAAATTGTAGAAGTCGCTAGATAGTGACACCGAGTGAGCGAGTGGTTGTGCTGATTGATGGTTGATTCCATGTAAGGAACTTTCATTGCATGTATCACATCAAGCAATAGTAATGACGCATTCTGCAACAACAATTCATATTCTTCCTCAATAGACTATTTTTTTTTCGTTGGAGGATTTATGTGTATATTTGTTGGTTCGTATTGTAACATGTGGTACATAGCAGGGTATAACTTATAACCAAGTACGCGCAGGGGAGCATCAAGATCTAAGGCGGGGCTCAAGTTAAGGTAGTGTTTAAAAAAAAAAGCCCCCATTTATAGGGCAGTCTTGTGAACGACAGTAACGAGCCAAGGCTAATGACTACTTCAATAGGGTTGAGAACTTTACATATAATTGCATGTCGTTAATCCTGCAAGTAATTAATCAATAGTGGCCAACGCCACTTAGTAGATGGAATAAGACCCGCCTGTTCTCGCATTCCAGACAACTTCCGTAGTCCACGAAACTAGACCCTAGTTACGGCTCCACTTTGTCCTCGTCTTAAACACCCTTTTACCATTCCGCAAATATTTTGGTGTGTACAATACCTTTAGATACTTGTCTTGATATTATTACTTTTTTAACAATACTTGCTCAATCAGGGTTAATTAGTACAATAGAAAAAGATTTAGATATTTTTTAGCTTGGGGTTTATAGATATATATAGGGTGATCCGTCACGTAATATGTACACAGATCATCCATTCCCCTGAACATTCTAGACATATAACTAGTACCCTTCCAGACCCTTCATTTTTTTTTTTGTCATTTGTACTCAAGTACTGGTACTAGATCCATATCACTTTACTTTTCACTCACTACTGATACTGGTACTGTCAATTACATCACTTTGCATTCGCATAGCCCACCCCACAAAAAGATCACTATCACCGATTTATTTCTTTTTGTCTACTATTTCATATACTTCAAATCGACTTATACTTATAACTCAACCTTCCAGCTAGTTTGGTGGCCATATCTAGAACTAGATCATTCATTTCGACTTGTAGCTATTTTGCTTGTCTCCTTAGAAATTAGCCATTTTGACCTCGCCTTGTTGGTAAATTATTCAGCTCTTTGACCATCATGACAGACGTTAAATCGAAAAAGAGAACTTCCATAACAAAAGATCGAGTCATACCCAGACGTTCATCACTCCCACAAGCACTCAGTCTAAACCTCAAATCTTCTACCGGTTCCATCTCGTCCGTTTCCACATTTTCCTCATTTGCCAGCCGTAGACAATCTGATGATTCGGCCTTGTTTCGCAGGCGTAACAAAGGTGGAAACTGTTCATTCTGTGAAGATTCTTTATTCCATCTTTCAGACGAGACAGTCGAGCTCTCGTGTGGTGACTCGTGCCACCTTGAGTGCTATGACATCATGTTCAGCCGGGAATACTTGGATGAGCTACCCGTTTGCAGCCGATGTGGAGAAAGAACCAGAATGGCCGATGATAACTATACTGCTCATTCTAGTATGTTGATCCATGATGCGTTAACATTTGAAAAACCATTACCTCCACCCCCAGTGGAGGAACTCCATCCAGTGACTCCTCTCAACCAAATGATTCCAGATACACTCCGGGATCCTCCTTTATCGGAGATAATAGTAGGAGGAGAAAATATTGGGGCCAATCCGGAATCAGTCCAACTATTTGACGATGAAACAAGAAATGACATTTTGAAACCCCGCATAAACTTCAACACCGACCGTGAAGTCCATATCGGACCTGAAGTCCAAGAAATTAATTATATGATCAATATTAAAGCCCCACAGATTTATCTGGTACCCTCAGCCACTCCAGAAGATCACCTTTTTGTACAGGCTATCAAACAACAGATCAAGCATATTTTATCTACAGAAATTGTCAACTGGCAGGCCGGATTTTTCGACAATGGTCTTATTGATGATTTGATAATTTTTGATTATCTCTACGTCACCACCAATGGTATGAACTGGGACTATGTATGTTGTTTCTTGTTTGAAAATATTCTATTACTTATCGATGGTCCTAAAGTCGTGAGCCAGGTTTTGATCCAAGAAGATATCAGAAAAATCACTCTTTCTGACGATATGATTTTTCTTACTCTTAGGGAAGGATATCCAGAATTGCAAATGCGTCATGAAAACCCTACAGTTATGACCAAATGGGAAACTGTGTTTCAAAAGGTGATCCAGAAGAAACCAATTGAAAACTTTAACTTGTTGCAATTATCTTCTAACGCATGGGGCCTCTTCAAAGATACTTTGACCTTACCATCTGAAGTCATGGAATACACCAATATGGTTGCAAATCATTATGACATTCCTGCCCCTCTCTTCATGAAGTCTGTTTTAAAGCCAGATCCATTACCACTTAATTTGATCATTTCAATCTCGCTTGTCAACTCTACAGGCGCTATGTCCGATGAGGAATACAAGGCTAATCTTGTCAATTCCCTAAAGTCTATCCGGAACACATTAAGACCATGCGACAAGTTGGGGCTCATATTTGTGGGTACTGATAGTCGTAGAAATCCAAACCGGTCAGGCGCATTCATTGGGTGTGTTGAGCCAGGATGGGATGGATGGGAAAGAGTTATTGAAGATCTTAAGGTGTCAGGAAACACCCGTAATGACCATACTATCTTTTATAATGAATTACAAGAGCTCAAAATTAGCATTGAAAAATGTATGGATCTCTTTCCATTCATCCCTGGTGGACCCAATAATATCAATAAGTTCATAATCTTAAGTTGCAACACATACATCAAATCAATGCCTCTGGATGCAACCGTGGAGAAGATGCAAGGGTCTCTTTTAAAAATGATCAGTAGCTTGCTGGACAGGTTATCCATCTCAATTATCCGGATTGGTCAAAACACCGAGGCCGCGAAGTATATTCATGGCTTGATTAAGAACCCCACAGTTGAGTCCACTGGTGAACTCTCCTTCTTTAAACCTACAAACAATAAGTCTACTGCCACATACTCATACGCTCCTAACATTCTTCAGTATGCCGCTTTTGCGGAATTTCAACAAGAATTGGTTCCGCTTTGTGGAAAGTATCAATCCATTTGTATTCCTAGTATTCTGATTGAGGTGATGAAAGACATAGGTACCAGATCAATGGTTAAATTTGAACAAATTGAAATCAATGGAGAACTCATCCCTGTGAAAAATTCGGATTTAACTTTGATTGTTAAAGATATTACTCAAAATACTGACAAGAATATTTGGATCAAAGCCAAGGTGCAAATCCTACCAGGACAATTGGAAAATACCTTTGGACCTCTTCAATGCATGGGGGAGTTTCCATTGATGAGATATAATAGCAAGTGGTTAGGAGAATCTACTTTGGGGAGTAGTATTCGCACAAAGTTGATACATCCCAAAAGGCAAGATTTGGGATCATACTTTCCACTTGCCACTTAATTCATGTCAAACAATCAATTGAATCCATACAAGCAACAACCAAACGTGGTACAAAAAGTCTTATGACCACATTGAGATCAATATACATCCTGTAGAGAACTACTCCACATAGTCTTCACTCCCAGTTGAGCTTCGAGTGCAGGAAGTTTGAACAATAGAGAAGCCATTCTTTGGATACACAACATTATCATCAGGAACAAAGACCAAAAAAGAATCCATATGGTTTATTCTCTTGTTTCTCCTAGGAGCCAGCCTCCACGTATTATGATAACAGAGAAAGGGGCACAATCTAGTCACAGAATCATAGCTAAGAAATTTGGCAACCGAATGCGATAACCCCTAATTATCCACGATTGGGTGGGTTCACACAAATTTCATTTTCGGTTCCAAATGCACAAAAATAGATTAAAACACATCTACTACAGGACATAACTTTACTAAGTGCATCATTTTCGTTTATAGAGAGAATAAATTGGTTCAGATTTAAATTTAACCCGTATAATTCTTTTGATAGTAAGCACCAGCAAGCACCAGATCATTCAATATATAGACAAGACTTATAGTTACCTATTTGATAAAAATCATCAACAGTTGCTATCAGTAAGGTGAATAATAGAGAAGGAACAAGTCCAAATAAGCTTCGTTCTCTTGTTCCAGTGGATCTTAGGTTTAGCTACTATTATCTCTTGACATAAATAGGCGCAAGGGTACTTCTGAGGGGCCAATCAAGTCAATACCATAGTTGGGCCTTGATTTCAGAAGGAATTGGCATGTTTGTGTTTTACCTAATTGGGTATAGTAATTGATCCGTATTAGGAAGTGTAATTGATCCAAGCACCGAATTTTATGCGAACTGAAAAAATAACGGTTCCAGATGACACAAAATCAAACCAATACCTCCATTACCTTTGGATCATCAATGGTCAGCGGATGATGGGAAGGCTGGTTGGCGAAAGGGGTGTTTACCTTCTGGCTAATCTGATGTCATCGTTGACGTATTTTGGAAGCTTATTTTAGAAATAGTCCAAGCTATATAAGAGCTAGATTAGGTCCCTGTCTACGAGTCTTTTCAATCAAACTTGTCAGTACAACTTTAACCTCCAAAACACACAACAAGATAACAATAATATACCATGTCTCTTCAAGTTAGTAGTCCATTTGCCTTGGCTTCTTTTGCCTTTATTCACTTAGGTGTTGCCATGGCTGCAGGCGGAGGTCTCGACGACATTAATACCGGTTCTGACGACTCCAACGACTCCAAGGGCTCCAACGACTCCAAGGGCTCCAATGATTCTGAAGACTCTGATGCTAAACAAAATGATGGTAAGCAAGGTGAAGCTAATGCTGCTGTTGCTGGACCAACTACCCAGGCTGCTGAAGCTACTGAAGCTGCTACCCAACCAACCGTTTGGTGGACTCCAGAAACTGCTGCTACCAACACCGAAACCACCCAAGCCAAGGACGCTACCAAGGACGCTACTGAAGATGCCACTGAAACTGGTAAACGTGTTACTTACAATCAATTTGGATTTACTGGATCCCAATCGGTATGGAAAGAACCTTCCACTCTAGTTTCATCTACAAGTGGATCCTCTTCTATGCACTCAGTCCAGAACAAGACTTCTGATGCTCGTCCAGTCCGTGCTGTTGCCGGTGAAAAGGACTTCTCTGTCCAAAAGGCTCTCCTTATTGGTGGTTTATTGGGATTGAGTTTCTTCATTCAAGCTTTGTAAACAAAAATTAAGTTTGAGGCTTATGATTCCCAGATCACCCTATATTACTCATAATTATTGCAAAAAAAAAGAGAGACAGAACTGCCTCCTTTTGCTTATGAGCTTTATTAGTTTGCATTTATACCTTTATTTCTCTGTATAGTATTAATAGACCATTAGATATTTATCATTTGATATGTAAGTTTACGGGTTGACTACACCAGGTGCCAATTAATCACCAAATAGACTTGAGTTTGGCTTTATAGACAGCGGTACTTGATCAAAAAAAAAAAGAAAAAAAAAAGGATACCTAGACACTCAACTCTTAGAGTGTAATTACAATTTTATTTCAGAGCTTCTTTTAGATGCACTTTACTTTATATATTAATATTCTATCTTCTCTTCTAGCTGAGGTTCACATAGTTTATTAGGGCACAAATACGATTATAGGCTTGCAGTACCAAGCAAGGGGGTTGATCATAGACTTGAGGTTAGAAACAGCATGTGAATAGTCGACTAGCTGGACGTTCTATGCGTGTGCATCCTCGGGTCCCTTGGATTTCATTGATGTAGATGGTTCCATGCATCATGTATACTACGCGGAATGTTTACGTCAAAACAAACGGTTAGACGAAAACTACGGGCTGTCTTTGATGCCTGGTCTTGAACGAGGTATTACGAATAAGATTTAGGCCATTATTTGTAAGAAAGAAGTAAATTGTGACAGAATTAACGGAGATGGGTCAGAGTTAGCGTAATCAATTGAAGACCACAAGAACATCGAGTTAACGATATGGCTAAGATTAGAGAAAAACAGTGAAACAACGAGACTTGCTGGTGTTCATCTTGAGTAGCTTTGCCATTGAATAAACTGAAGCTGATCGAACGAGAGACCTGGATGTTCTGTCTAACAAATCGATCCATCAATTGATATCACCACCACTTTTTAAGATACCTACGAAACTTTATGGGTTCAATCAACACTCAAATGCTCGATTGAATTAGATGGTTGTTTAATGTCCATATTTGTATGTACTGGTTGGCAGATAAGACACTTTTGTCAGTATCGAATCCTGCAAGACCATGAAAAAGATCACATTCTTTTTCTATCATCTGACTGTTTGCCTATTCTGCAAAGAATAAGTACTTACATGTATACGAGGTTACACTTGCATACTGTACTTTATTTACAAATACGATTGAGTCAATAGCCACAGTTAGTCATAGACGAACGGGAGTATACCATGACACACACCACAAAGCATAATGCAGCTTCTAGAAGCAAGTATGCGAGATCCATTCCTACATCTAGATGATTCATCGACCCACATGCATATGATTCATCACCACTTTCCACGCACCTCATCAATTATCATCAAATTCTTTCCCCTCAAAGTACCAGTCACTTTTCACATTCCCCTTCTCTCCATCCCCCTCTAATGCGCGATAATAATGCTATATACGAAAGACTCATGGAGCCAATAAGGCTCCAAGAACAACACGTACGCATGGGAGCCCTTGAAAAGCCCCGCACTCTCACATCAATTATCGACGAATATACCAATGAAGACTTCCGTCACCATCCATACCTAAGCAATACACACAACCTCCAGTTCTTGAAAAGATGCATGCAAAGAGTATACGGTCGTGAAGAGATCCTCTTTTCACTAGACGTTGAAGCTTGGGAAAGAGACAGTAACCAAGTCACTGAAATAGGTATAGCCATCTATCACCCAGCAGAACAAGAATATGCTATGGTACCGAATATTAATCAGATTCATATAAGGATTGAGGAAAATCTTAGACGTCGGAATGGTAGATTTGTGCCTGACCATGCAGATAATGCTAACAACAGAAAATCGTATCGTATGTCTCGTAATGATGCGGTCCTGCTTCTTCAAGAGATGTTTAATTTCTATTTTGGAGCACCAGATTCCCTTTTGAAAACATCTCTAGTGGGTCACAATATTAAAGGAGATGTTGCATGGCTTAAGAATTTTGGAGTTAACATTTCTAGTGATATCAGCATCATCGATACAGAAAAGATCTTTGCATTATCAAACGGGAAACTGGGTGCCAGTTTAGTCAATGGACTTATCAAAATGGATATTCCTCACGCTTTTCTTCACAATGCTGGAAATGATTCTTACTACACGTTAATATTACTTATGAAGTTATGTGATCCAAATACAAGAAGGTACTACAATCTAGATTTTTTGGATGGAAGGGAATTCGTTCATCCAGTAATTGTGGGGTCAAAACAACATGCTAGAAATACCAATAGAGCCACCTTGGTTTTTGGAAAGGTCAAGGAAATTCTTGCTTACGCCATTCGTTATCAGGAAGAAGCCACAGAAAGACCATAGATCTTCTTCTGATGACTCTGATTCAGATGTGGAAATTGACTCCAGAACCGACAAGAAGACCAGGGTTGTGCATGTTGGCTACTTACTGTTTCGACAGGTAAAGTAGGCACACATATATATCATACAACAACCTTGGATGTTCTTATTCTAACAATCTTGAAGAGATAATTATTTACTGAAGTACTCAACTAACCAATTATAGGTCGGACAGTGAGTGGTGTAGAAATGTATTGATAACGATACAGACAAGCTGACATCGATGGAGCCATTTCTATCATTTTTGTATGGCTCCATCAAACTAACTATTTACAAAAGAAATGCCCCTGTACAAATGTTGATCTTAGTGGAAGAAATGGTTCCACCAATCCATTTAACCAGTAGGAATTTCAAATTGTAGCTTTAACAAATACTATAAATATATCCAAGTAGATCCCAGTGTAGCTGATTATTCTTACCTTTTGCATTGTCCCACCAGTTAATAGTCCTGGAATCCATTCATTTGGTCCATCAAGGTCCGCTCGAAATTTTCTCCCAATTGACTCAATCTGAGTAACAACCCAGCACTCAAACTCTTTAGTCTGTCATCTATGATATTCTCCCATGAAACTTCTAACCATTTTTGAATCAAGAAGATTAAATCGCCATATTTGGAAACCAAATATTGGCCATCCATGATATCACAAATTAACAAAACACCAGTAACTAAACTTTCCACCATTTGAACTTCATCGACTTTTACCTTTTTAATAAGTTTCTCAATCAAAAGCAAATATTCATGAACCATATCATTGAGATTAGATGCAGAAGGATAAGCTGAATGAATAATCAATGTCAAGGTGGAAATGAAATGTGCAACAAATATGGATGTATATGCACCAATGTCAATCTCTCCAGATTCGTACCATACATTTACTAAAGGAAAAAAGAATCTGGAAGAGACAAGTTTATAGAAACCTTCAATTTTTGGTTTTGGGATTGTAGTGACCCGCTTTTTAAGCCCACTGGATACTCTTAAAACCTTGCCTCCATGTATTTTGTCTTGTGCTTCTCTAGATGCATCCAACATGAGATCATCCTGGATATTTGTGGTGATCAGCTGGGTAAATAATATCGAAGGTGGAGGGGCAAACTTCTGGTGTACATGGGCTGGAAGCATTTTAGATGGAAATTCGATTTGTTTGAACGACAGTGCAACCACTGGATCTCTATAACCTTTCAATTCACGTAGTGATAAGGAAGCACCCGAAAGAATCATCATTCTTTGTTGGAGTGAATAGTCCCCGGTCAATAATAATCTGAATAAGTGTAAAGTGACATCAGGATTTGCTGCTATTACGGAGATCATAAAGTTCAATTTCATGGTATCGAAGTCTTTGTCATTATACTGATTTTGGAGACCTATAATATTAGTAAGTAAGTCTTCAGAATAAAGCTTTAATTCGTTACCAAACCTGGACTTTTGTCTGATTAAGGTTGGACCATACTTAAGAGCAGACCTTATCATTTCGTAAGCATTTGCACTCTTTGAGTCCACATTCAAGTACTCTAAAAGATCCTTGATATAAATCGGTTTAGGAATCTTGACCTTTGGTGCAATGGTCGGGTCTTCGTCGTTCTCATCTGAGTCTTCATCGTCAGAGTCTGAAGTATATGCTTTAGGTGCTTTAATTTGTAATTTAGATACTTCTTTAGATAATTCCTTCTCTGGTTCTTCTATAACTGGTGCTTCTACAGCCTCCCACGAGTTGCCTGTAGATTTCAGTATATCCAAATCTCTTAGAATTATGGTAATTTCCGGCTTATGATCTTTGAAAATGACTTCTTTACCTGCGAACTCACAAAGATAATTAGCCAAGATAATTCCTAGGTCCTTGACACTATTGGAGTTGGACAGTAATCTGGTTGAAATAGAGTCTAAAAATATTCTGTCTTCCAATATCCGCTCCAATGGAACTTCCACCTTTTTAAAAGCGAAGAAATGAACTAAAAATTGAGTGAATGATTCTTGGATAATCAAAGATTGAGATCGTATGGTGGTATCGTCTCCCCATGCTTTCAATAACTTTCTTGCAAGTGCATCGAATTCAATTGCAGGAAGTCTGGACAATAAGAGGGCCACAACGATGTTGAGCGAGTGGTTAATGGATCCCACTATCTGATCTATAAGTCTAGTGTCGATGTAGCGGTAAGAAAACTCCATAATCTCAAAGAGTCCTATAATTGCTTGGTCTGATGCTTCTTCCAGTATATGGTGGTTCAAAAATTTGTTGTATAAAGTGGCTAATATTTCTTTCCTCTCAAATGACTTCATCACGTTGAAAGATTTGGTGAAAAAAGCCCAATTCTCTTGGGTGAAAAGGCTGTCGAAATAATGGTCTAAATCTGAAGAGTTGAACGACTTCATGGATATGATAAACAAGTTGATGATTGCTAAGTCGGTTTTGTTATGGTAGAGGGTTAGAACTGATCGGTTCAAGTATCCAAGATACGCTTCAGAGGTGCTGAAGATGGTTCCATCTAGTTCAATGCCAAATGTTGTGAATACCTCTACAAAGATACTGAACACTTTACCCTTGAACAAGAGTTTATCTATTTCTTTGGTCTCGATCAAGCGGGTTTTTGGGGTTATTAAGCTCTCGATCAATTTATCATCGAATACTCCAAACACAACGGGTACGAATGGTTTCAAGAGATTGATATCCCCTTGGAACCCTTTGAGTCTTGCCACAAGATTTCCAACCCCTTGAAGAGTCTGGAATTGGCGAATAACGAGATGCTGGACATTTGGCGGAAGTAATAGGAAAGTCTCGGGAACGGTGTGATTGAGTAGGGCCGTGAGAAGTCTTGTAGAAGGCGGTTGGGACTGGATCTGTTGTAGGATCTGTTGGATCTCATCTGGTGAAGGCGAGTTTTGGAGCCGCAAAATGGCAGTTTCGTCATCCATTGTGGTGATATTTGCGCAGGTGTACTATGCAGCAGTGCCTGGTGCTTGGAACAGGGCAATTATCTTGCTTCGGGGGTGTTTTGGTGTGGTAAATGTAGGAAGATGGAGAAATCGGAGTTCTAGTGTTGCAACTAAGAGACATAAATACGACATCGCGACATCGTTGCCTTGTGAAGCCAGGTAAAGGCAAGTCATCTACGGAATAACTTTGAGTTTAATACCTGATAAACATCCTCTTAGGGAATCAATAACACTTTGAATATAATAACAACCTCTTATTGTAAGTATGGGTGTTTAATACTAATTTGGAAACTAGGAATGATATCCGACCCAATATCACGTGGTATGAGTTTGTTAGTAATGGGCTTACCTTTGTCATTCCCACCTGATTTCTGAAGCTTCTGCACATTAGTTGAGTAATTGGAGGTTCGGGTGTAATGTGAGGCCGATCTCTAAGTATTTTTTGAATCCTGGTATGGTCGTTCTTGTATCTATGTTTGCTCTGTTTAGCTGCCGGATATAGCCGCATCACCTGACCTGGGTATCTCATAAATATCCAAAGTATGTCATATGTCATCTTTAATCTTATAGATGATTCCTTGCATACGAGACAATGTGGTCCGTTCCTCGGCCAGACAATTGCTGATACGAAGCATTGCATCCACTGCATATTTACGCAGCACTAATGACACCAACATCATGCCCGATCTAAAAACTCCACCATCCAAATCATCACCTAGAGCCATAATGGAAGACTACCTTTCCAGTACCAAATTCGAGTTTGGAGAAGATAGAACCGAAAAGTCCCTTAATAGACTCAAAGAATATATGGAATTGGTATACACCCGCGAAAAGCCGTTGGTAGCCATCGATGTGGAGGCGTGGGAGAAGAATCTTAAAAGTGTTACCGAAATTGGAATCGTGGTATATGATCCAGATCAACTGCAAGGATCAATATTCCCCATGCTCAAGCCAATACATATAATTGTCAAAGAAAACCTCAAACGGCTCAACGGAAGATTTGTTCCAGATAATAAGCACAGGTACTTAGGAGGAATCTCATACGTGCTATCATTTCTGGAAAGTAAGAAAGTTGTAAACCAGATATTGGACAAGTACATAAGCCAGAAAAAAGGTGCTTTGGTGGGACATAATATAGAAGGGGATATTAAATGGTTAAAGAGTATTGGAGCCCAGCTTCCTGACAATGTACCATCTGTCGATACCCTTAAATTGTACAATATATCCAGATCTACAGGTGGAACTCTCAGAGGTGTATTACGGTTAGCCAATATTCCACATGCCATACTTCACAATGCTGCTAATGATGCGTACTATACTTTAGTGGCAGCAATGGTGTATTGTGATCCTGAATTCAGAAAACAAAAAGAATTGGACGTGTATAAGACACCAGAACTGAAGCTGAAGTACGATAAGAGACAAGAGAAGTTTTCTGATAATGCAAAAATGGTGACGAGTAGCGAGGGGTTATTCGAGATGTTTGAGAAACAGAGGGAAGGGTTTTGATACCAGTAGACAACTAGGATCATGAAGTCCTGTTGAATGGTCAGCTGCAAGAGTTATGTCATGTAAATACGATTATAGAGTACCATAAATATAAAGTGATATTTAAATATCAGCGAGGATAACTTAAAACCAAGTGAATTGAATAGAGCCGATTCCAAGGAATACCAACTCATATCGTCAGGACTGTTTAGATGATAGGTTCAAAATGCTGTAATGCTATGCTCTTGATTCCTGTTTTTATCTTATTAGGCTGAGAACAATCAACTGGTATTGAAAATCTCCATCACCTACCTATTATTTTATTAGGGTGAAAAATACATAACTTGCCCATTTTGCTAGAGCTTGGCAAGCCCCGGACTCAACAATAATTGTTACTTTGCTAATTAGGTACAAATTTCAGTTGATTTACTCATGGTCATCTCGTTGTATCATTCCAGCCCATCTCGTACCCTTTGGTACTTGAGCAACATCACTTCAAAACGTCTTTGCTTGACAATACTATTGTTCCGCCAACAATAGGCTATTCCTCACGCCCGGGTGCTCGCTAATTTATTTTTCACGAGAAAGCCCCTCCAGTTCTCGCTAGCATTTTTCACTCGTCGCTACTAGCAACCTTTAATTGTCGAGGATGTCTCGGACTAACTCCTGTAGACGCACCAGTGAAGGGTCTTGTGATGCCCCAGCACTCTGGAACATCACCGTAAACCTGCCATTGAACTGGTTCCTTAAGGTACTCACCCCCTACCCATCATTTCTCGCAAAGCACTTCACCGCACTTCGCGGTGTAGCTACTACTGGGGCCTCCCAAACAAACAACACGCTAATATCCTATAGGCCGATGCGGCGTGTCGTTTCCTAACCGTAGATAAGTAACTTCCTCCCCGAGACATAATAATAATCATCATCTCCATTTGAAAAACAGACAGCCACTTCCAGTGACACTTAACCAGTCCCACCAGCCACACCTGTAGCGACACTTCATCCCAGTAGTGTTCCATTGGCGTCCATTGGCTTCCATTGACTTTTGCTTTCCCCTTCCCTTTCACCAGTTGTCGTCTAGCGAGAGATCTCACTAAATACCGAGTCGTGGTGGTGGCCTGATATTATCAACCTCCATTTCACTTTAACACCAACCCCCCTACGTGATGGAGAACGAGTCCACTCCTCTTGTTCGTAGGAACACCAACACGTTCCTCGATACTCCCATCGGGTCTTTCAAGGGCCCAAATTCCTTACATAACTTCGCCAGTTCGTTCACTCGTGCTCAGTCATTTGCTGCCAGTAAGATCGATAACGATATCCACAAGAAAAGATCGTTTTTCTTTGACAATGGCGACGATGAAGTTGAAGACGAGATCTTTGACCCGGAGTTGATGGTCCCCGCCAGAAGAGGTGAGCGCTTGAGTACGGTAATCCATGATATATCCAATAGAAACCAGCTTTTTATGAACAACGAACAAGATGCCGTCATTGACGATGTGTTCTACCATGACGATATCATGAGCGCCTTGAACGAGGGCAGATCTAGACAGAATAGTGCTCATACTGCCCTGGCCCATCCAGGCATCCTCCATCCACGTAATAGGTTCCGCTCCTTTAGCAGTATTCGTTCTGTTATCTCCCTGGCTACCACTGCTTCCCATATCAACTTGAAGAAGATAGAAGATAAAGATGGGAACATCGTCACTGTTTTGGCTGGTCAGTCTACTGCTCCTCAAACCATCTTCAATTCCATCAATGTGTTGATCGGTGTGGGTCTTTTGGCATTACCCGTTGGTATCTATAAGGCCGGTTGGGTATTCGGAGTACTGCTTTTGATGGTATGTGGTTTGCTTACCTATTGGACCGCAGGCTTGTTATCCAAATCCATGGACTCTGATAATACCATCATGACCTATGCTGATTTGGGTTATGCTGCATATGGTTCAGTAGCAAAATTGTTGATCTCCTTGATCTTTTCCGTCGACTTATTAGGAGCTGGTGTTGCATTGATCGTCTTGTTCAGTGACTCGTTGTACGGTTTGCTTGGAGATGAAGAAGTTTGGACTAAGACCAGGTTCAAGTTCATCAGTTTCGTGGTATTGACTCCTTTCACTTTCCTTCCTTTACCTGTTTTGTCCATCATTTCATTATTTGGTATTCTTTCCACGGTTTCAATTACCATCTTGGTCTTAGTCTGTGGACTTTTAAAGGCTGATTCTCCAGGTTCTTTGATTCAAGCTATGCCAACCAACTTATGGCCAAAATCTACTCCAGACCTTCTATTAGCAATTGGTATTTTAATGGCTCCATTCGGTGGGCATGCAATTTTCCCTAATCTTAAGAGTGATATGAGACATCCTCATAAATTCGAAAGCACTTTAACCAAGACCTATACTATTACTTTAGTGACTGATGTTGTCATGGGAGTTTTGGGCTTCATAATGTTCGGTCACTATTGTAGTAATGAAATCACCAATAATATCTTAGAAACTAGAGGTTATCCAACATGGATTTATCCACTCATCAGTGGTTTGATTTGTTTGATTCCTCTTGCAAAGACTCCTTTGAATGCAAAGCCAATTATTTCCACTTTGGACTCGCTCTTTAGCTTGAATATTCCTTCCAAATCAGCAGTTGGCAGTCTGTTCCAATCACTTATGAAGTTTGTGGTTAGAGTCGGTGTCAACGCTATTTTCGTCGGTTTAGCCATTGTCTTCCCTGAGTTTGATAGAGTCGTTGGTATCTTGGGAGCTTCTATCTGTTTCTTGGTGTGTATCATTTTGCCATGTTTGTTCTACCTCAAGTTGTGTGGACACAAGAGTAATGCCTTGGAAAGATTCGTCATCAAGATCGTGGTACCAATTGCTGTTTGCTTTGCTGCTCTTGGTACCTGGGCCACCTTGACCTACTAATGGCCCAATGGAATTTGTAAATTAAAATGTGCTGGGCTTCTAAAATACCAGATGTTCCTAAATTACTTTTATACCCATTTCATAATCAAACTTAAACACTTCGGACTAATTCCACTATGTTGGATCAGTCTTATTCATTACGCTCTTAGAAGAGCATCTACTATTTGCACTAAATTCAATACATATCTTTTTAGCATTAACAGTGACTAATAAATAATTTGCCCAAACATGAACCAATGATACAGGAAGCAGTATTGATGGCAATTGTTCCATAATAAGTGATCTTAATCAGATTGGTGAAGCTCAATAAACTAGTGTATTGGGAGGTGTAATGATACCAAAATTTATTGTATTGTTTTTTATTACACTCATCTATGGAGCTGAAAGTGGCTGGAGCATCATACGCTTTATCACCTATTTTTCAGGGACCAGTAACGACTTTTCAGTCTCTATTTACAGGTGCTTATAGGTGCTATGTACGTGGTGAAAAATCACTTATTTCGACCCTGATATCGGGGAAAATCCCATGGGAATGTTCTGGATCACCGATAGAAGCTAGGAGTGCTCTCCTGTCTCAATAATCTCCTGAACGTGCCAATTATCCACCAGTTCTACTTCACCATTTTGTTGCTCTAGGCTTTTGCACCCATTCCTGCACCTTGGTTCCCCACCCAACCCTGGTCGCATTACCCGATCCAGTATCTCGATGCGCCTCAACCTCTCAGAGGCCTTAGTTTCAGCTGAGTCATCCAAGATAATGCACAGTAACCTTAACCACATAAGCAGACACTTTGCAGCCGCGTTTGCGACCATTTACGACCAATTAGGAACTCCAGTGAGTATAAATAGGACCCCATTTCCCCGTCTCCTGTTTCTCTGTTGCAAACTTTTATATACTTCGCTTCTTTCTCCGAATTGAGTCATCCATCATTCCTGGTTACATTGAGCCATCTCTACACAGGATCCTGAACTGTTATTAAGAAGGACTGGATATATCAATTCGTGCCCAAGGTTTGTTCTACTGAGCTACAATTCAACTACGGACATTTGATTTCATCTAATTGGTGTATTTCTTTAAGTGTGCCAGTCAAGTCACGCTTAAACACTTTTGATAACACTATAAATCGGGTGTTTGAAGACCTATACTGAATTTAGAATTCCCACTTAACTTCCCACTGAATCACCATCAACAGAATCATAAGCACGATGTACGTTCCCAAACACTACAGCGAAGAAGATTGGGCTCAAGCTGAGCATCTTATTCAAAAGTACCCGCTTGCAACTGTGATCACCAGCTCTGACGATGGAGGTATTATCGCTAACCATTTCCCATTCTATCTTAGAATTGAAGATGGTAAAAAGATCTTGAGGGCTCATATTGCTAAGGCTAACCACCAAAGACCAGATTTGGAAAACGGACAAGTTTTGGTGATTTTTAAAAGTGAAGATACTTACATTACTCCGTCATATTATCCAGAAAAGGAAAAGACTCATAAATTTGTTCCTACATGGGATTTTGCAGCTGTTCATATTAAAGGTAAATCTAAAGTTATTGATGATTTTCTGTTTGTAAGGAATCAAGTGACGAATCTTACTGATGAGCAAGAAAAGGAACGTGAAAAGCCATGGAATGTTACTGAAGCTCCTGAAAAGTATTTAAGTATTTTACAAAAGGCTATTGTGGGATTGGAAATTGAAATCGAATCTTTTCAATGCAAGTATAAATTTGAGCAAGAAAAGTCCAACGAGAATGTGAAAGGAGTGGTGAATGGACTCAAGGAAGATGGTTTAGAAAACCTTTCAATTTTGACCAAGCAAACCAACGACAGAAGGGCGTTGAAGAAACTTAATAATACATAATCAACAGATATATATCCGCTGGTAGGAAATAGACTGGGCAAGTCCCCGAGAGGTTCTCCATAGTGCCAACTACCATCGGCCACTAAATAGATCATTATGACAAATAGTATGACAAATAGTATGACTTAGACGAGTCGATCATATATGGACACCATCATCCAGTGTAATCAATTCCCTCTTTCTCTCTTTCTCTCTTTCTTTCTTTATTTTTCGGACCAATACCCTCTTTATAGTGTATCTAATATGGGGAGAACCTTGGGGCACCTCTGAAGGCCCCTCTGCCTCTTCCTCTACCGCCTCTGCCTCCTCTGCCTCCTCTGCCTCCTCTGAAGCCTCCTCTGCCTCTGTTGGTGGTGCTCAAACCAGGGATATTGGTTCTCTTGGCGCTCACCTTCAATTCACGGTCACGGAAACTGCTTCCGTCCAAAGTGGCCACGGCCTTGTTAACACCATCGACATCGGCAAACTCCAAGTAAGCGAATCCTTTAGGTTGGCCTGTAAACTTGTTCAAGAGAATCGTCACTCTTTGCACTACCCCAGCACTGGCAAAATGCTGTTGCAACTCGGCAGGAGTGGCCCCGTAGTCCACATTGCCGATGTAGACGGATCTGGAGTCGATGTCTCGCTTTTCTTCATCGGTTTGGGGAGCGTGGGGGTTCTCTGAGTTTAGAACGGCCTTTAATCGAGCAACCTCATCGTCCAAGTGTTTTGTGTCTTGCTCGCCGGTGGAAATTTGTATATCTTCATCGTCGGCCATTTGGGAGAGCAGCACGTCGGCCTGCTCGTGCTGGGGCTGTTGCTGGTACTGTTGCTGTTGCTGGAGGGGAACTTGGTCGGACATTGTGTTTCTGGTAGATTGAAGACGTCTGTTGTGGGTTTATGGTATCGCGACATAGATGGGGGCGTGCGCATACCGGTATGGCCCAGTTGCAAAATACAGTGGACGGGCCAGGAGTGGAGGTCGGGGTAAGGACAGTGGAAGCAGTGGTAGCAGTGGTAGCGAAAGCGAGGAGTCAAGTGGTCCTTCTGTCTGGGCTCAAGGAGACTTTTGTGGATTTTGTGTGTGCTCTTTTGGATGATTCTGTGAGACATTGAGATGTTGCACCCAGAGCCACCAGACATGACAAGGTAGTTAGCCAGTTGAAGATTTTTGGCTAATATCGTTCTTGTTCTTGGTACATCTTACGTAGATCCAAGAATTAGTGAGATGGTATCGTATCTACTGCCAGCCACATCTACCCTGTAGATCTACTTCATCGTCCATTTCTATATATAAGAAGTATCGAACTGAGTACTCATTGATTGTTGTACTTCGAAAAAAGGGCTATTTTTCACTCACCAACCTCTCGATGTGCCATAATAATGGCTGCGAAATTATTCATTTCCTACAACCATGGACACTTACCATAGTTAGAACAGCTAAAACTAATGGTATCCTGTTGGTTTTCTGGTGATTCCTCCTTCCACGGTAATCTACACTTGATGCGCAGCTAAATTGTTGATAAATAATTGTTTAATAAATAAGAAGAATTGAATATCAGATGCTATACAAATCGAGCCCAAGGAAACCATTATTATCATATATCAATGCATCTTATGTTCCACTTTGTAAACTCATTTTGCCTGGTCTGATCATATAAATATTGGTTAATGCTGGCAAAAAAATATTCAAGTATTTTGTTGTATCAATAAACTTTTCACCCGTTCTCTCTGTGTTTCTCCATATTGAGAGTTGGATAGATATTTGGTTATGACTAGTTGAATCAGGTCAGTTCAGATCAAGTCTTCAATCAAAAGTAGGGATGTTTCTCTCCCTATTTAATCCCTGGGTCAATTGTCTTCCTCTAATCGACATTGGTGCACTAACAGCAGTCTTTGGTGGAGATGGACTATTTGCAAGGTCTTTGACAGTACCAGTAGCTCCATATGATGGAACATATCCATAATTTCTTTTCTTGTAGCGTTTGGCCCCGTGCAATGGTAGTAACTGATCCGTCTCTGTACGAAGTACATCCACATCAGTCTCATAACCTCTGTCAATCAAATACTCATCATCATCGATTCTGACTCTCATGAAACTTGGCTCTGCTTCAGGGAAAGTAAAATTGTTGGTTTGAACTTTACTATTAAGCTTGTTTTTGGTATTTCCAAGGCAAAAAATCCCACCAATCATAATACCACCAAAGAGACTGAGTCCTAAAATAATACCAATTCCAACACTTACAAATCCAAGATGGAGATGAAGGAAATTGTTCTTGTTTTGTAACCATTCAAGGTTCAATGGTTTTTCAATTAAAAAGACACAGGCTCCATTAGTAATATTTGCATCAATGCTGAAAGAGGTACATCCATGAGATAAGATCTTGACTTCATGATCCTTGTTATAGGAAGTGATTCCAAGATCTTCAGAGTCTTCCCTGTTATTCAATTTTAAGAAAACATTATTACTCTTATGGTTTCTGTAACAAGAAAGAGAGATGTCAGTCAAGTTGGTTTGAATGACATTTTCATTGATCGGATGAGGACTAGTGTAGAAAGTACTATCAAGACACAGTAGGATAGTTCCCACTTCAGAATTTGGAATCAAATGAAACTCCAAGAAGTCTAAAAGCTTGGTGAAATCAGTGGTAATGTTGAAATCTTTTAAAGACTCTGGTGTAGGGATCAAAAGAGAGTATGAAAGGCTTCCTGTAGCATCACCAAGACCAATTGCTGAGCTAAGTTTCGGGAATAATGCAATTAAATCAGCAAACGAATGATGAGGGTAATCTGGATCAGTTGTGGTTGCAATAAGATCAGAAAATGGAATTTCAAAGTTTTCTGGAAGTAAAACCTTATTAATAACATGGACTACACCCTGATTGAATAAAATATCTGAATTTAAGGGAATGAGAAGCTTGGTGTCGTTGACAGTGACTACATGGTCATATTCACCATCGAAATAATGTTCTCTGATCACAACTTCGTCACCTCTCAAGTTCGAGGTGATTATTTCTGACTCAATATCATCATTCAATCCAAAATCAGAATATATTGTTCCCTTGAGAAACATTCCTTGTAAAATATCTTTGAAGAGTTTTGGACGAGACTCCAAATAGTTTAATGCTAAACCAAGCTTTTGCCAAGTACCCTCCTTCTTGTAGGCAGTAACTTTTTCGGCAGATAAATCACCTTGCAAATCAAAGAATTTTTCATCGTATCTCTTGTTGTCCAACTTTGCACAAGGCAAGAACACAGAGTATCCATGTCCTTTATCTTTCAATGAATACAAGTCATGTTCATTCAAGTATCCCAAAGTGGTCAAGCAACTCTCTTTATCAATATCAATATGCTCCAAATGTCTCTGGACTGCACCATTAGAGATCAAGTCACCAAGTGAATGCTTGAGGGAAGAAGGGGTTGAAAGCTCCTTATTTCCAATATAAATGTAACTGTGGTTAGAACAGGAATAAGTAGATATGATATCGATGTCATCGTTCAAGGTAAGCTCGGTAAGATTCAGGGATTTTGATGCTGAGAGCTTCAACTTGAAACAACCTCCAATTCTCTTTTTGGAGCAAAGTTTAGAGTCGAGTAATTCATAGGACGATTCTTTGCCATGAATGAGTTTAGCTGGGTTGATACCATTATCTGAAAACTGATAGAGCAAAGATTGCTTAGAGCTGAATCCTAAAGCATGTACTATTTCACTCGATGACCAGGTATCAACTTCAGTAATATCCCAGTTCTCATCGGAATCAACATCTTGTATTCCAAGAGCTTTTCCGTCGTCTTCCGTGTTCAATTGGAAAAGGGCCTGCCTTTTCAAAATGACAGCATCATCATCAGAGTCATCTCTCAGAACAACATCAATGAAAATGGTCTGATTGGAAGTGGAACCATCAATCAAGTATGATAACTTTCTAAACTTCAATTCCTTCACAAAGTTGGAATAATGCAAGGCCTCAAGTGCCCTTCTAGGAATCATATCAGCTATCGGAACGTCCAAAGCTTCAAAGAATCCAATTTGGAGATGATGCTGATCCTCTTTGGCGGGTTCAAAGAAATGAACCACTCCGTCTGCAAGAACAAGGCTTTTGTTGGTAGATACCTGATTGTTGAGGACTATCGATTGGTTGTTCAAGGAGATGTTATAGTTCACCTTGTGTGAGTGACTCTTGTATGCCGCGTTGGTACCATTGACACCGCCCACGAGGTTCTTGAGCATTAAGTGGCTCAAGAGGTTAAGGATGTCTAGCTTCATCTCGTAAACTGAGTCCTTTGCGGTCTTGAACTGATTGGAAGAGCTACTACGGTACAATGCAGTGTAGTATTGCATCTCCAATGGCAGGAGCGATAATCTAATAAAGTTATCGTTGGGGATGAACACTGTACGGACATCTTTAAGGAATTCATCACAGGTTGCTGGGATCTTGGTGGGGTATTTGCCCTTGAAGTCATCCAAATGCTGGAATTTTTTGGAGAACAACAGTCGGACTAAGTTCTTGATGAAGCTGATATCTTCACCACCTTTGTCGCTCAATAGATACTGGCAAATTGAGGGTTTCAACGGAAGGAGCTTATCTATACCTTGAACAAACGAGTACTGGTGTCTGGCCGAAATGTCTGGCTCCACGATGGACGCCAACTCATCAATCACGTATTGCTGGGACTCGGTATCTGGAGTCACACTGATTGTGTATTTCGTTGTATCCAGCATATTGTAGAGGGTGTTGAAAATGGCCTCATGACTGTCCATATATCCCACCCTGAACCGCTGGTCCACAATGTACCGGAGAAGCTCGTGGGTATACACCGGCTGGTTGAGCGAGTCCGTGTGTTCGCCGGCAAAAGCCAGGTTTATGGGAGCCAACAAGGTGATGTTCTGGAGGCTGTTGATGATAGGGACCAAGCCGTTTCTCTGTAGGGTCCTTAAGAAGTATGAATACTGTGCTTGTGACGATAGCACGTCGATGATGGTGGAGGGGGTGGGTTTCGGCTCGAGACTGGAGGTGGTGGTGGGGGCGGCACATGCCAATTGGAGGAAGTGTAAAAGCAATACACACCACAACATTAGGGTCCAGTCCAGTAGAGATGATTTTGGTGGATAGTAGGGATCACAGATAAATATGGTGGTGAGAGCGACACGGCGACACCGCCAGTGATAGTGAGCCATAGTGAGGTGGTGGTAGAGTAAAGACAGTGAATGTCGCACCAAATAGGCTTTAGCTGAAAAATCAGTATCAGAACTATTCAATTACTGTGATGGTTGTTACACCATAAACCATACAACTTTAGTAACTCGCTGGCTTCGATTTTTATATACCGTGTGGAATACTCAACTGCCCACAGAAAATATTGCACCATCAAGCCCAGTGTATCAGGGAAGCATTCGTGTGTCATTGAGACAGTAGAACGGGGATTATTGCAACTCTAGACATGCTAAAAGAGCTCCGTTCCAGTAATCGGCCGCTTTGACCGGTAAATTGTCTGAGTCATAGCTTTTAAAACAGAACGTATTAATTATGAGACTGTAATTTTGTATTTACTGAACATATCAATTACGTTTGTATGGTTTTTGAGTGTGAGTCCTAACATCACTGATATCCAGAGAGTTGAGATTTCCGCTAGGGGAACTGTCCATCTGGCTAGGGCTCGCTATGAGGTGGCAGGCTGACTGTGGAACGGGTTTCTGCTCAGCACCTCTCCAGAGATGGAGCTTTCGTTGCAGTATTGGGGAATACCTTCGGCTTCATTACCCAACCAGGTGTAATACAACGTCCTTAAGCATCACCGCCGTCACCTCTTCACCTCTGGCTTCTACTCTATAATTCCGCACCTTCTGGGGTAGGCTTCTACTATAATTCCGTACCTTCTGGGTTAGGAGCTTCGGGTGGATTCATTTCTTAAGGTATATCCGCTCAACCAGATGTGGCAAAGATTCGCCGTAATTGGCCCTCATGATCGGTGTAATCAGCGCTAATATCCTCTATCTTGCTCAATCAGAAACACCACCTCCTTCTCTGGCGTAGATCTCTCAGGTGACAGAACTGACTCTGGTGTGAGCTATTTAGCCTGCCTAATTCATCAATTTTTTTTTCCCTCCCTCGCCAGCCTGGGCCATCCGCACCAGCGGTCGATGGAAACCATCTACCACAAGCGACACCTTCGAAGTCTATCACCAACTGGCTCGATTGTCGTTCTAGCGGGACACCTTGTGCTTGTCCTGGCGCAACAATCAGATCTCGCTAATCGTACCGACTGTTATAAGCCTTGGATCTCCATCTCACCCGCAACAATGTAAGCATCAAGCATCGGCTGCTATCGGTAGATGAAATTTTCGTAAAACGAGCAAATATTTCCATCCTCACTAAAATGCCTATATTAATTGCTCATATCTAAGCGATCAGTTTATTAATTGCTCACTTCCTATCACAATTTGCTCATTATTTGGATGTCCAACGATTCGCTATAAATTCAAGACACATTCCCCATTCATTGGATCCACCAGATCTGTTATTTGTTCTGATTTGTTCTGATTTGTTCTGAATTGTTCTGATTTGTTCTCTATCAAAACGTCTCTGGGCTCACACTCGCATACCTTCCGTTCACTTCCTATCGTTTAGTTGCCCAATATGACCACATACCAAGGATTGGACTGTTTGAGAGACCAGGCTATGCCTCAGTATGCCGTTCTCGCCAAACAGCTGCAAATGTCCGTCCGTTGGATAGACCAGCCCAAGTACGGGAAATATACCGTGTACTTCGCAGTGGTGATTTTGTTTCTCGCTACCGTGAAACATTTGTGGTACCGTCAAAGAGACTACCTCTACAAAAAACATCCCTACAACTCGGGCTTCGTGGATGTGTTGGTGGCCTACGGTCGTTTCTTGGGCTACAAGCAGGTTCCTCCCCAAGTGAGTTACTTCACCTCGCTTCCATCATCCGTGGGTTCGTCTCTTCTCTTGTTTGTTTCCTCGTTGTATCTTTTATGTTACGTTTTCGTGCCTCACTACTGGTTGAGAGAATGCAGAGGCTTTGGTTCTCCTCCATTGGCTGTTAGAGCCGGTATCATGGCCACTGCCTTGACCCCCTTCGTCTATGTCATGGCTGGTAAGTCCAACATGATCTCGGTGCTCACTGGTGTCAGCTATGAAAAGTTGAACTTGTACCATAGATACGTTGGTCTTGCTGCCTTTGTTCTTGGTCTTATTCACACCATTCCTTTCATCTATCAAGATAATAAGGAAGGTGGTGCTCACTATTTGTACATGCAAATGACCACCGACTTCAACTACTATAGTGGAATCCCTCCTTTGATTCTTTTGGGTGTCTTGGTCACTGCTTCCAAGTCCTTCATTAGAAATCGTATCTACGAAACCTTCTGGCATTTGCACTGGATCTGTGGTATCGGTTATTTTGCTACCTTATGGTGGCACATCAACGACACCTTGAACTGTCAAAACTACATGTACGGAGCTTTGGGTTTCTGGGCTACTCAACTTCTTTACAGAATCTTGGTCAAGACTGCCTTCCGTCCAAGTACCCTCTTTTTGCAACCACGCAGAGCCACTTTAAGAAAATTGGATAATTCCACTTTTGAAGCCGTCATTACCAACACCAAGGGATATAAATGGCAGCCAGGTCAACATTGTTTCTTGAGATTTACCGGTGCCCGTTTCCTCGATAATCATCCATTTTCTATTGCTTCTGTTACCCAAGATGATGTTATGAAGTTCATTATTGTTCCTAAACGTGGTTTGACCAAAAAACTTTTCGACCAATTGGATGATTATGTTGCTAAGGAAAAGAAGGTATTTATTGATGGTCCATACGGTGGAACTGCTCGTGATCCAACTGCTTTTGAAAGAGTGGTTTTATTGGCTACTGGTTCAGGTGTCACTGCTACTATTCCATTTTTAACTTACTTGACTCAAGAACTCAAAGAAATGGCTGCAAACAATATTAACCCAATCACCCAAAAGATCAACTTTGTGTGGGTGGTACGTAAACAAGACCAAATCGAATGGTTCCGTGAAGAATTAGAAAAGTGCCAAAAAGATGCTGGCTCCTTTATTGATATCGACATCTATGTCACCAACCACACTGATGATAATAACGGGGTTGAAAAGCATCAAATCGATGTTAGCAACAGTGATTCGAGTGAAAAGAATGTTACTGTTGCTGGTACAGGTGCCAGTGACGTTGAAAAGTCTGCTGACGTGGAAACCAGCTACCTGTTGAGCAACAATTCCTTCAACATTCACTACTACAAGCCATATATGCAAGACGTTTTGGACTCCATGAAATCTACTTTTGGTAGAAGAAACCTTATTGTCAGCTCTGGTAGTCAATCTATGAGATCTGAAGTCAGTAGTAAAGCTTCTGGTTTACAAGCTCTCATCTTCAATAACGATTTATATAGAACCTCAGTGGAAGAAATCGCCCTTCACACTGAATCCTTCGGATGGTAATCTGAACCCCAGTTAACTCTTCCTCCCATATTTAATCAACGCTAATAAATACTTAATCCTGTATTCGAATTGTACTGGCTCCTGTAAAGGTCCATTAAAGAGAGTACAAATGTCCTTCGTATTGTTTGCTAGCCCTTGTCGACTCTTGCAAGCTTTACATTACACCAAAAACCTCAAAAGTTACTACATCTAACAAACTGGGGTATAATCAACTTTTCGGTTGTCATCTATTTCCATGTAGAGATGGGGCCAATTGGTTGGGTGCAAATAACAATAATTTCATCTTTCAACGCCAACTTCCAATAACCAAAGAGGTGCTTCAAAGCCCCATTCTACACAATTTGAAGGATTATCTACGTAGCCTTCACCTCGTTCCAAAGTTGAAATATTGGACTAGAATTAAGCTCATTTTGTATAGTTAGTTTTGTCATGTTGCGGAGAAGATCATTGGTGTTTAAGAGGACAATAGAATCGGAGTTTTTTGGGCCTTGGTTTCATCCTTGGTGTAGCATAGGAGAGTTAGAATCTTCTCCCTGTCACTCCAACTGTTGTTTTGAGATCTGTTTCAGATAGATCGGATTGCGGGGTTGATGAGATTGGCATAGCGTATTTTTTCACCAACTATAGGGAAGTTTGTTCCAACTTACCGATGATTACTAATGGATCTTATGGGGTTCCTTTCCTGAAGAGTTGTCGAATCAACGAAAGTATAGTGGGTCGAGGTGAGTAGTGGTGATAATTCTTCTCTCTTTGTCTGTTTCGACATTAGGAAAGGTCAAACTGATAAAGATGGAAAATTGAAGAATTTAGACAAAATTTACCGAAATTGCAAAAAAATAGAATTTCTACAATTATCAGATGTTCCTCAGTTTGTTCTGTGGTTTGACGTGACATAATGTTATACAATTCCAAAAGAAGGAATCAGGATATACCAGAAATCACCACTTTCAATTCTCTATTTATTCTGGCCAAGTAACCAGAGTCCTGGAAAATAGTAAATGTAATTTACACCTAACAATAATAAGAGATCAATTAATTTTCCAATGTGACGGTTTGAACGGCCTGAATAAACCAACCTCTGAAGTAGGCCAACAAGACTAGCGAAATACGCAAATGTCTTGGAGGTACCAGGATGCACCAATTCTTTGAAGGTTTTTGCCAGGACTGAAAAGTACGAAGAGTCAGAGATAATTATCAAAAAAATGATGATAAAGTACGAAACCACATACAGCTCTTGGTTTACTACAAAGCCGTTGGTAAGGCTGGTTGGCACTGCAACGGTCAAAGGTTGACCAGATCCTCCCCAAAGGAACCAGATTGTATTTACGATAACCTGGAATTTTTAACTGAGTGAAGATTTTCAGTTTTGTCTTCAACTTGAAATTACTATAGCCGAAATGCGTTCAAAAATTAACACATAACCTTTGATGCTAAGTGTTTTCTTGTACGGAATTAGCCGTAAATTCACCGCCTATTGTCCAATTACGGCACTACTCCGGCCAGATTTCTCGTAATTGTAGTGCTAATTATGTAATCATCAATACAAGAGACTCGTCTTAGTGAAGGGTGGTACTTGTGTTTAAAGTAAAGAATGTTAAGCGAAACAGAAAAATTCTAACTCGTCAAAAATTGCAAGATACGAAGTACACTCATTAGCTTTTTGAACTGTGGTATAAAAAGTTTCGTTTCAAAGCCCACTCAACAATTTTTTTTAATTCTTTCAACTAAGCCGTGTTGCTACTGAGCAATTAATCCATGATTGTGGGAAGCGATCGAATTTAGATAAAAATTGTGAGGAACTGAAAGGTAAAGTCTTGTTTAGGAAAGTGGAGTGACTTGTTGAGAATTTGGGATTGTCTCCGAAACTCTGATACGTTCAAGTAGATCATCGGAATTTCAATTAGTTACACATCAGATATTTTTCCACATTCGGGGACGAGTCGAGATCAGTTGCTTCTCGTCAATCTTACTGGTTACTGGTTACTGGTTACTGTTTGTTCTTAGATTTAGAAAGTAACAGTTGTGGAAAAATACGGCTGCAAATGCTGGGTATACGAGTCAAAGATGGGGCAAATTTTGGGAACCACACAATGAATCAGCGGCCAAGGAAGGGGGGGTGTTCAGGTTCCCACTCGAAGGTTAGGTAGATACGGTGTGATCGGAAAAAGCCATTATGGTGCGGTGCACAATGTTCCGTGTGTGTCGGAGAGAGGCGTCACCTGGCCAATAAAAAAGCAGTGTTACAAGGAAAAAAGGAAAATTAGGACCCAGGTGACACAAAAAGCAACATGGCACAAACGGAAAAAATACATGGTGGGGAAGTGTGGAGAGTGTGGAGGAGATCAATAGGTCAATAATAGATAGTAGATAACAACACAACAACCGGAGCAAGGGTTCAAAGCACACACCGTCGTATTACCAAGCTTTTAAATAGATTTAGTTGCAGATTTAGCAAAGCAACCTAACCTGGCTCCCAACTTCAAGGATAATAAGTCAGAAACAACTTCCAAATAGTGCCGATCCGGGGAGTACAAAAACTTCCCGATGTGAAGGGTACAATATGGAATTTTTTATTGCATATTACAGAACCACCACCACCATCAAAAAAAATTTAACCAGGTCAGATCGCGTCTAGTACAATAATGTCTAATTTACCAGATTAATTAGCAAAGGCTCGTACTTTGACTGAAGTCCGATAATTAGCTGCATCCGGGTTTATTACCCTCCAAAAGTTTGTACCCCGTAACGTTCCAGCTTCGAAATCTGTTGTATATTCTTGGCCATCATGGGGATATTTTTTTGTAGGCCCCTGGATGAGAACAATGTCAATGAAAGTTGCGGATATTAAAAATTAATAAAGTAAGATTTTACACACAATAGAATTAAGGTTTTGGTAATAAAGCCACTTCCGTGTCGGCATGGGACGACGGAGCTGGGACTTGGAACTTGTAAATTGGGAGAAATAATTTATGGTAGTGGTGTGTTTTTTTAAGACAGGGAAATATTATTTACTGGTGGGCATAAACTTTTGAAAGCAGTACAAAAACGAAGAAGCGAAAAAAAAAAAATTAAAAACAACATAAAGTATGGGGAACAACCCCATCAAAACTGGTCAGGTGACGCTCCAGTTTCTTTAGTGTTACAACGTTTGATGTAGCCCCACAATTAGGCTAAGGATACCATCGTAGTAAATACGTAAGGGCCATGCGTCTTTTATTCTGAAACAATTGGAATTAGGGTTTGCGAGGATGTATGTGAATCATTTAGTAGGACGATGTAACATTGATCAACGGAAAAAGAGGGTTAGGATGAACCCCGCAGCTTATGCTACCTGCTGCGATGTTACAGTGGGGTACTTGCCTTGAAAATGAGCTGGACAAAAAAAAAAAAAATTTTCTTGGAACGTTATGCACCTAAAACCCAGCACTAAGTATGTATAAGTGGAGTCACGGAAAATTAGTAAATTTAACGAAAATCGCACCAACTTCCCTAACTGAAATGGACCTACCCATGAGGTTTGGCTCAGAATCGAATCAAGGCTACAAGAAACTTTTGAAAACGGTTTCTGGTCTTGAAACCAGTCCAAGTCTTTCCAGACATTTAGCTTAAATTCTTGTATATCGCTCGGCATGCAGAGGTTATAATCGTAACCAGTCCTGTACGTCTACATGGTTTATTAAAAAAAATTGTACATTCAAATTAAAAAAATGTGTGTTTTATGATCACCAGATGGTTCTTCTGACCTGTTGATCCTTTAGAATTAGCGATAAATTACAAACCATTGAACAAAATTACGTGATGTTCCAATAAATTTGTAAGTAGAGGTAAACATCGAGGACATCTTTTGGTAAAAAATCTCATAAAACCTGAGGATATTTAGAGTCTACGCGGCGTGCAGGATACAGATATTATTTTGTGGGGTAAGGCTTAATTCAAAAAGCCGTGGGATTAACCGAGAATTCACCAACATGTTAAAACGCAACTGAATTCACGTTAAGTAAGTGGGGTGATCGTATTTTCTTGGCCCAATTAGTCTTGGTAAATATTATCATGAAGGTAGGTGGTTGCGGGTTGTCATAAAAAAAAAACAGACAGCCATAGAGGTACAGGCCTCGGAAAATTTAGTTTAGGAAAACCAACGGCAAAGATGCGTAAAACTAGTTTTTAAAGAAATACATGACCTAATTTGAGGGATTGGTTTTACCCTTGTGCTGCGTTCGCCTTGAGATCTTTGTATAATGTAGGGGCTCTGGCGGAGTTGCGAGGGATCTCTATACTCCCATACCAGAATGCGGCATTATCTGAATGCGGAACAACTGGTTTCATAGTGCTGGGATGCATTTAAAAAGTGTCGGCAAAAGCAATTCTAACAATCTTGGGGCATCTTTTTCGGCATGGGGTATGCATAAAAATTTTTTTTTTTACCAAGGAATTGTAAGTCCGTAGACATTCCCTTAGTAAAAATAACTGGGGGAAAAACAAAGTACATAGAAATTTGTGGGTGCATACATTTTGGAGGTATGGGGTATTAACTCGAACTTGTTATTAGTGTTTGAAGAAAGTGTGAATTTAATCACGCGCCATTTCAACCAGGTTTTGTATCGTATTGGGATGTCGTCTGTAAATGGATCATGTAAAGCCACCTCTCGCGATGGATGATGCACCCCACTACTTCCCCAACAATGCATATAGAATTTATTTTTACGTACCATTTTTGTGGTTTTTAATTTACGGGATAAAGTTGTTGCGGGGTAGGCTGTTAACCTAATAGTTTGGCTCTGTTGAGGTTGTTCCAGCCTCGTAAAAACACATCTTGGTCAGTGAGGAGACATACACCGCTTTTCTGCCGATCCAACTTGTGTCCTAAATGGATTTTGAAATGACACTTTTTTTTAGCCTTCAAAATAGTCAAAGTCAAACGTTGATGGGCTTCAATTTCATCCAGTGTTCTTATTTGCTGTTACTGGGGGAATTTGTTCTAATTGACTCGTATGGGCGGCCAATTAAGCACAGTTTTTTTTGCCCGCCTTTTTGTAACTCGGGATTATAGAATTTTTTTTATAAAAATCACAAAACCAAAAAGCCACAAAACCTGTAACACCACAAAATCTCACATATTTTAATGACACAAAACCTATAGTATTTCCACTTCTGCTCCACTTTACCTTAGTTTATGTTAGGATGACACGACAGGAGCCGATAATTTGCAGTTAAATTAGTCTTGGGAATAATGACCCTTCCCCTCCGTTTCAGAAGTATAAATACATACCTATTTTCCCATGGATTTATTCTTTTCTTTCCTCATCATCATCAACTAATTCACTTAGCTTCACAATGGGTTTAGAAGATAGCAAGATCTTGCAGAAATATATCAATTTCGGTGAAAAGAAGGCGGGTTCCACCTCCATGGGTATCTTCGTCGGTCTTTTCGCTGCCTTCGGTGGTATCCTTTTCGGTTACGATACCGGTACCATCTCTGGTATCTTAGCTATGGACTATGTTAAGGAAAGATTCCCAAAGCATAACCGTGGTCACTTCACTTCTGGTGAATCCTCCCTTATTGTTTCTATTTTATCTGTTGGTACTTTCTGTGGTGCTCTTGCCGCTCCTTTCATTTCTGATAGAATTGGTCGTAGATGGACTTTAATTATTGGTTCTTTAATTGTTTTCAACCTTGGTATTATCTTACAAACCGCTGCTACCGCTATTCCTCTCTTATGTGCTGGTAGAGCCATTGCTGGTGCTGGTGTTGGTTTAATTTCCGCTGTCATTCCATTATATCAAGCTGAAACCACTCCAAAGTGGATCAGAGGTGCTGTTATTGGTAGTTACCAATGGGCCATTACTATAGGTTTATTATTAGCTTCTTGTGTTAACCAAGGTACTCACAACAGAAATGATTCTGGTTCTTACAGAATCCCAATTGCCATCCAATTCTTATGGGCTCTTATCTTAGGTGGTGGTATGATCATGTTACCAGAATCTCCAAGATTCTTCGTTTCTAAGAACGATGAAGCCGGTGCTAAGAACTCTTTGAGAAGATTAAGAAAGATTCCAGTCGACCACCCAGATTTGATTGAAGAATACGAAGACATCAAGGCCGGTTACGATTACGAAATTCAATTTGGTAAGGCTACCTGGGTCAATGTTTTCTCCACCAAGAACAGACAATTAAAGAGAATTATTATGGGTACTGCTTTACAAGCTTTCCAACAATTGACTGGTATTAACTTTATTTTCTACTTCGGTACTACTTTCTTCCAAAGATCTGGTATTAAAAATCCTTTCGTTATCTCCTTAGCCACTAACATTGTCAATGTTGGTTCTACTGTTCCATCCTTCGCTATGGTCGAAATCTGGGGTAGAAGAAAGTTGTTATTAGGTGGTTCTATTGTTATGTGTGTTTCTCAATTCATTGTCGCTATTGTTGGTGTTGCTGACCCAGATTCTTCCGCTGCTAACAAGTGTTTGATCGCTTTCGTCTGTATTTTCATTGCTGCTTTCGCTTCTACCTGGGGTCCTCTTGCTTGGACTGTTTGTGCTGAAGCTTACTCTTTAAGATTAAGACAAAAGTCTATCTCCTTATGTGTTGCTGCTAACTGGTTACTTAACTGGGCCATTGCTTATGCTACTCCATACTTAGTTGACCCAGGAAAGGGTAATGCTAACTTGGGTGCCAAGGTTTTCTTCATCTGGGGTGGTTGTAACCTTCTCGGTGGTATCTTCGTTTACCTCATGGTTTACGAATCTAAGGGTTTGACTTTGGAACAAGCTGATCAAATGTGGAACGAAGTTCCTCATGCCTGGAACACTCCAAAATACGTTCCTCATGAACACGCTTTCAGAGATGAAAACGCTATTGGTTCAGTTTCTTCTGTCGGAAAGAACGAAGTTGTTTCTGAAGTTGAAGAAGTCTCTGTTTAAACAGCTAATGGTTAACTTTTGAAGTTGTTCAAAAATTTATACCTAAAGCTTTTTTTAAACAAAGGGTCTTTTGTTTTATATAAGACCCGACTTAATTGATACTGATGTGTCTGCTCTATTAATATTACGATTACGGCAGCTTTAATTCTTCACTATTCTTCGTGAATAATTTAATTATAGTATAATATTATGAATAATAATAATAATAACAATAATAATAATAATCATTCGACTGTAGAACATTATAATTACATCAACAAGCTTCTCTCTATCTTCCTGATCACTATATGGTTGTTGAAAGTGCTTTCTTCTCAGTTATTACCCTTCAATTTGTTCAGTTTCTTGGTCAATTCTAACTGTAGCCGCATCGCCGAATTACCCCGGATTTTCGCCCTTAGCTGAGATGCTTTAGGTGAAAATCTCTTTCAGAAGACAACTAGATGGCTAGAATATGGTGCCACTGGTGCCACTGAAGTCTTGCCTCCGGTGCTAGAAGTGTCCCCAGAACTTTACCCTCCTTAGCCCGCCCTACAGATAAGTTTAAATTATAATTATTCACTAAAGAATAGATTTTCACACGACGACTGGAGGCAGTTACCTCTTCATACTCTGTGCACCAACCAGATGTGCTACTGTGTCGATGTGTACATTCATTTTTAGCATCTCGTAACTAGAGAACATGGCGTTCTGGCTTATTTCCCTAACGGATTGTTTGTTTGTGTAGTGGGGGTTGTTTCTCATCTCACACCAAAAAAATAATCCATTCTTGGCAGAGCATAAAAAATAGAATTAAAATAGTGAAACTGGACTTTATTACCAGCCATTGGCAATGTAACATGGATTTTTCCCCGTTTGTCGGGATTAGTCCCTGTGCCAGATTCTTTTTTTGTTTTCAACTGACTGTATCGTACTGTAAACAATACTATACAGTAAGACAATCCAACATGAGGTTTATAGTGTGATTAGACTCTACAGTATGACACATAACGACTCATGCTGCGAACGTACAAACAGCATGTACCATAATGTACTGTAAGGTGTGATCTTTTTACTTCTTCTAAATATGTGCCTTGAACCCACCCTGCAACTCCATCTAATTCCCACTCTAACTGACATGTAATACATACACTTTCTCTCTACTCCACTTGTGTTTTGTTGGCACAGGAGGGGAAAGGTTCCAGATATGGATAAGGTTCTTGGTGAGTGGCTCCATAGATAAGATTACATCAAACAGTGAAATGTTGAACCCTGCCCTGGAACGCATGCAGAGGCAAGAATAGACAGTGATAAGGTCTCATAAGGTCTCCTGTGCATGGTCGAGAGTGGTCTACCTAAGACGATACGAACACCAGGTACATAGAGACGATTGTCTACATCTACCTCACAAAGCCTACCAGACCAGTGCTCTCTACTAACAGTGTTGGAGCAGGGATGTTGCAATGGTTCCTACTGTTTCAAAAGAAAATAATCTTACAACGCAGCAACCACATATCTCTCTTCTCTTGGACCACGATGAATGGGGTTAATTTTAGATATCACTTAATCTATTTTAAACCCTTGATTATCTTTTCGGTGGTAACCAAAATGGTCAGTTCTGATAAGGATAAATCCCCTTATTTGGACTAATGTCCAGTTGCCTGTGTCGGCTGGTGTGGATTAAGCCAAGTTTTGGATGTTGTTCCTTTGGCTATTTTGCACCCACTCCAATATAGCAACCTTAGGCTGAAGATAAGGACGCAGAGTTACCAACCATCCAGGATGCTGATACCAAGCACTTGCTGGACTTGCCTAAGGAATAAGGGCTCTGGGTGCTGACAAATGTAGCACCATTCGGTCGACAGATATGTGATTAGGTTGATTGAAAGTCTCCACCAGTAACAGGGTAAGTTTCTAGAGGCATCGTCTTCCACCATCGCATGAGATTAGAGAATTTGCACCCAGGCCACTTAACAACCAAGTGCAAACGTAATCGATAGTCTACAGACACAGCGAATGGCTTTTTGGTACCACTCTCGTGCACCTCTTCTCCTTCGTTACTACATCCGAGTCATGTCAATCATAGCTAACATTTATTAAAGCACATCCTATTTTGGTCTTCACAGAAAACACAATTCGCTAAAGAAGCAGCTCTAAATCATACAAGCGAAAGCAGCTTCTATTTAGAATTTGGACTGTGACTCAAGCACATACTCTTTTGGGGGTATGAGTTCAATTCGCAAATCTCTTTTCAGCTTCCTTCCAGCTGATAACGTTCCAGATAGCCTTGAAGTAGTCGGCCTTGACGTTTTGGTATTGCAAGTAGTAAGCATGTTCCCAAGCATCAATGGCAATCAATGGCACGTATGGGTCAAGAACAGTGTCTTGGTTGTAGGTGGTAAGAACATCCAACTTGTTACCGTTTTGCTTGTTCTTGACGATAAAAGCCCAACCAGAACCTTGGATACTAGCCAACTTCGCATTGGTGATTTCAATCAAGTTATCAACAGAACCGTACTGTTCAATAATTTGCTTTCCCAATGGAGAGTCCTTTGGTGGGTGGACACCACCACCTTGAGATGGTGGTGCCAAAGTTTTCCAGAATAAACTGTGGTTGGTGTGACCACCACCATGGAACTTGATGTTCTGTTGGATACCGACAGCAGCCTTGACATCACCAATAGATTGAGCCTTAGCCAAGGCCTCAATTGCAGCATTGAACCCGTTGACGTACACTTGATGATGCTTGCTGTGGTGAATTCTGTTGATTTCACCAGAAATGTGTGGTTCCAAAGCATCATAAGCCCAGTCTAATTTAGGCAATTCAATTTTTTGGTAAGACATGATAGCAGAGAGATTGATTATTCAAGAGAAGCCCAATTGAGTGAAAATATGGAAATATTGATCAATTGAAACCAGTTGGTATTAATTAATTTATTACTTGTTATTCGGTTAACTATTTAAATAGCTCATATGAGCAAATTTATTCCCATAGTGGTTATTTAGAAAAATGAGTGTTTAAATTAGTAATGGAGCCCAGGAGTGTAGGATTGACATCAGTTGTGCCTAAATGTGGATGATTATTCATCCATGGCATGTGCTGTGGAAGCAATTGCTGTCATCTTGTAGTGGCTAGATGTGGATTGCAGCCACATGTCACTAGTACGAACAAGAGCCACCACTGCGTGCAATCGAATGAACAAATGAAGCCAATGGAGCCAATGAAGCCAGCTTGGTGATTTTTCACAGGGTGCTCGCTACATCGGGTAGCTCGGAGCCACCTTGGAAGTACCAACGGGGTGCTGGTATGGGAATAGTGTCCATCCAGCCAATAGGTATTTCATATTTCAAAGCAAGGCACTTGGGCCATCTCCAGTGGATATGGATATGGGGTACGACCTAGGAGGTATGCGACTCAATCTTGTGTCGCTGACGGGGGTAATAAGTGGTTGGGGCCCAAAGGGACGGAGATTGAGACATGTGAATGGGCTTGGAGTCGTTATGGGTGGATCAAGTGGGTACATAGCGCACCAGGTAGGCTTCGGTATCAACGTCGTCTTGGTAGGTGCCAATTGGGTGGGCAGCGACCAGTGCCGACAAAAAAGGAGAAATACAAGAGGCGCGACGCCAGGCCGCTTACTGCACAATACTACTCATCCCCAACCATGCCCCATAAGCGAAAGCATCCCGTTCTTGGTGAACTCAAGCTTGATGGGCAGTATTTCCGTTGCACGTGAAGCGTCACGTGATAGAGATAATTCCGTCACACGCTAGACGTCATCACCGCCAGCGAGGACCCGTGACAGGTTCCGTTCGACCTAATGTCCAGGAAAGTTTTATAGTGTGCTTCTGAGGAAGTGAATCACCAGACGTAGTAACAAAAAAGAGGTGAAAATTTCAGGGTTGCAAGACTAAAGCACCAACCAAGTAACTTAACAACCAAGCAGCAAAGACTTTCAACATCGAAGCTCTTGCTTCCATCGATGAAGAACGCAGCGAAATGCAATAAGCGATCTGAATTGCAGCCTTTGTGAATCGTCGAGTTTTTGCAAGGAGTCCCAATTTTGGTTGTGGTAGTGTCCTTCGAACATTGTGGATGTCGCTGTGTTCTTCCATCCTTGTCGATGTCGTAGTGTTCTTCGATGGAATGTTCCTATTGTCCTACTGTGTCAGGCTACACCATCAAACGGTGCGCAGTCACATTCCATAAACTGTGCCATTTGGGCCAGATGCCATATGGAAGGAGAAAAGTACCGAAACGGCTCTGACCAGGATCCAATTGGGGCGTTCACCGCCAACGAAGAAGGCTTGTATGGCTGGTTTAGGGCGTTGAATTCACTGAACAAGACGCGTCCGCATCTGCCCCACCTAATTTTCTAGCGTATTATACCTGAAGTGGATAACAAAGAACGAGGGGAAACAGAAGCAAAATAGAAGAGAATTAGAAGAGAAACAGATACAGAAGGACAGAGGCTTCCGCCAGATCAATAGCACTTCTCAAATGGGCGCAATAATACTTGGCAGATCAATGTAAGCGAAAAGCGAGAGTTTTTTGCACCATGGGGGGTGGTTCTATGAATAGAACAGTGGCATCTCACGAGCTGCCAGCGACATGGTAGGATAAGTATAGACTCTGTGAGAGTACAGCGAGTTCTTTTCGTTTCTTGAGGATGACTGTTGAGTACTTATTAGAGATACTCATTGGAGGTAAAACCCTAGCGACTCATAACGAGTTATAATGCACTCCTACAAAACAGTTACACCCATGTCCCAATTGGATAAATTAAACATATTCCAGCATTTTCTGCAGCACCTGAACCGGCTTGTTTGGGCATAATTCCTCGTCCACGACAGGTAATTTCATCTGAACCTACAGAAATAGGCAGAGGCGGGGTCAAAAAATTTTATCATAAAGCACATTACGACGCGGAGGCGTGCGGGACCCGATCTAAAAATAGGCACCAGTGCACACGTGACCCTGTTCTAACAGCTACTCGGTGGTTCTATTGGAGGCACCGCCTGGTGTAGGCGACGCTACGGCCAAGCTGAAACCTGGGGGAACAAACCAGGATTGCAGACCCACCAAAATATGACAGGGCCTGGTTTGGAACTCGAGACCCGTTCCGTCTAAGCCAAAGGGCTAGAACCTTTTTTTTTTTCACTCTCGCTTTTTTTTTGGTCAGGTGACACTGCATTTCCTATTTACTCCTTAATAGGCTCTAATCATGCAAAGGTAACGGGGTAGTCCTCAGTGATACAATAATATCCATCAGAGTCTGGAACCAGTTGACCTAAATATCCCCAGTTCAAGACATCCCCGCATCCATGCTGGCACCTATTATGGATGATTCACCACTCCAACCTTCGTCTAGTTTGTCGCAATACGTCAGTACCTTTTTTTTTCCCTTCCAAACTCTCGCCTTATTCTAATTACGGGCATCGGCAACTCCTACCACCGGAACAACACCCAATCCGAAGTATACAGTAGCATCTAATTAATATTTCCCATGCCCATGCAATCTCTACCTACCTCTCCTTACCTCTATTTTGCCCTGTTGCGCCATGCCTGGCATTGCCTTGCCTTGCCTTACCCCATACTTCTCCTATCATTGTAAGCCCACCGTCCGCGTCTCCATCCTACCATTTACCAGCTGTTTTTCCTTATCACCACTGCCATCGTCTCTCTCTCTCTCTCTCTCTCTCTCTCTCTCTCTCTCTCTCTGTGTTTATCGCCTTATCCTCCTTTCCCACATCATATTATTATGTATCCCGTGCTACTTATTTTGTCCCTTTCCAAACTAGTGCCCACACATGCTCTTTTCGATCCTGTTTCAGGGTAAAAATAACCCTCGCTATTAACCATACGTCGCACTAGCCTGATCAACCTATTTTTTTTTTTTTTTGCTAAGATATACACGTCTTTTTTTTTTAATAGATGACGTTCTGCCTAGACTAGTTTATCAACCATACTTTTTTAGTTACCCTCTCATCTTACTTATATGCCCAAAAGCGCTGTTTAATTGCACTTGATCGTTTCCGCTACCACCGCGTTCTGTTGCTCCCTTACCATCTCCTGGTGAACATCCGCCCTTGAACCAGTCACCGTCACCGTTGCCTTCGTTAGTCCATTCCTTCGCCAGCGGCTAACAATCCAAGCGATATCAGTCCCATTTCCCCACGTCCTTTAGTATCGCCTTTTTTTTTCTTTGGCTGCCATTTTTTATTATAACTACACGCCCAGTCCTCAGTTTTCCCAGTCTCAACTTTCTTGGGGTGCCGTCATTCGAATACCAATTGACCGTTGTCACTTGCTGTCGTATCCTAAGCCTAGTCTGCGTCATCACCCAGCCTCGTCACTCAAGACGTGTCTCATTGGAACCATCACCAACCAATAGCCCCGAACGGCTAGAAAGAAGACCAGATCTTTCTTTTTTTTTTTTTTTTTTTTTGAGAACCAAGTCTAATTATAGCGTTACTTGCCTCTTCCCCACCCGAATCAAACGAGTCACTTATCACTGTTCTTCTCCCGGTTATCGCCTCGCAAGGAAAAGTTGTTACACCTCGCCATCCATCACCTCAGAAATATCGACAACTAGATATCTCGTTATCACCTTCTTCTGTTGATATATCGTCCTTTGATTTTTGTTTGCCATGAGCCACTCGTCTTCTCCCACCAATCGGAACTCCATCTTTGGCTGGGTCAAGAATCTTAAGAGAGGTAACCTTCTCTCCAATGAAAGTGTCAATGAAATAACCTCTGATAACGATTTACTATCCACAGAGTCAAGATCGCCTTCAAAATCAACCGCCAATAGCATCCTCCCTCAACCTCATAATGCACAACCATTTCCTTCAACTGGTGGCTCTCCTCCTCATCACAATCAACCAACCGAATTTTTAAGACCTTTACTTAATCATAAATCAAGATCCAGTAATAATGTCAATCGAGTACGGTCAAATTCTCTTTCTCAATCAGAAAAATCAACCAATATAAGACAACATAGAGATTCTTTCTTACAACATAACCTGTTGGTTGATGAAAATAGTAAATATTTTGGTGTACCACTTGAGACTGCCATTAAAGAAGCCTCTGCAAAAATCTCCATTCTTAATCCAAACCCTTCAGATCCTGGAGTTACTTATGGTGAAATTCCAATTGTGGTGGCCAAATGTGGGGTATATTTGAAAAATAATGGTTTAACAGTTGAAGGTATATTTAGAGTTGGTGGTTCTTCGAAAAGATTAAAAGAATTACAAGTCATATTTAATTCTCCTCCTGATTATGGTAAGAAATTAAGTTGGGAAGGTTATAATGTTCATGATGCTGCATCTATTTTAAGAAGATATTTAAATGCTTTACCTGAACCTTTAATTCCTTTGGAGCTTTATGAAGTTTTCAGAGATCCTTTAAGATCAAGAACAAGAATAATAAATTACATGAAATATAAAGCCGAAAACCCAAACAAGAGTTTAAGGCCGAATAGTAATAGTCCATATACTCCTACTGGAGATAATGAACAACAACCAAAATTCGAAAAACTGAATTCTCCAGAAACTCCTGTGGAATTGTTGGATTCTGCTGGTTCACAACCATTGACTGAAGCTAATATTGGAAGATTAAATAATAATAATCATAATTCTGATGGTTCTTCTTCTTGTCAACAACAAGCATTAACTCCACCTCATTCAAATACTCAATCTGATAATGGTGGTCAATCTCAATCTCAATCCCAATCTCAATCTCAATCTCAACATCAACATCAACAAGAAGAATCAAGAGCAGCTGCTGAAGCTGCTGCCAGGAAATCAGCCAAAAAATCAAAAAATTATAGAAAATTGAGTAAAGATGTACATGAAGTGATTGATGAATATATACAATTGGTTAATGAATTACCTACATTATCTAAACAATTACTTTTTTATATTTTGGATTTATTATCAATGGTTCAAAATCATTCCGATGAAAATTTGATGTCATCAAGAAATTTGGCTGCTATTTTTCAACCTTCAATATTATCTCATCCTAACCACGATATGGATCCGGTTGAATATGCATTATCACAATTAGTAGTGGAATTTTTGATACAATACGCTTATAAGCTTTTACCTAAACAAACTCCTCCACCTCAAACTATGACCTCATCATCATCAGCAGCACCAGCAACAGGACCAGCAACATCACCTCAAAAAGTTGATTTACAACTTGATGTAAATGATGTCATAGGTCAAGGTGATGATGACGTCAAACCATTTAATGATGAAAGTCCTTCTAATATTACTTCCACCAGTACTACCCCTATTGAGATTGCTAATGAAACCACTCAATTATTAAATAAACCTCCAAAAGCTCCATTCAAAAGGCAATATAGTAAATCATTACCAACATCCACCCATCAAGATATGGTTGGATTTCCCAATAACAATCATAACAATACCAAGTCCTTAGGTTTATCCGATTACGATAATGATTACGAAATCACCGATGATGATAATGAAATTGACGTTTCCGATCTAGATGATCTTAACCCTGGAAATTTACATTTGCATTCTAATGATCATAAAGAGTTTGAGCCCAAAGATGCGAAACAATCTTTGGTTGCTAATCCAAAAGTAGCGATTATCGTTTCAACACCTTCTTCTACCTCTGTGCCTCAAACAGAGCAAAGATAGTCAAGTTAAAATACACGGGACATTTATTCTTATTTATGTTGCTTAATAACTACCTACTATTTTGAAGAGCTGGTTCTTGTCCTTTTCTAATTTTTTTTTTTTTTTTTTTTTGATAATCAATAAAGCAAAAAAAAAAAATCCTATTGTTATACAAAGATAATTCTTTTCACATCTTTTGTTACCAGTTTGGATCGGAGTTCCTGCTCGCTTCTTTCATTATTATTATACCCTCTTCCCTTTTTCCCCAATACCTTCTCCTACCACCACTACTACTACCACTACTACTACTCCTCATCGTTTTATTCTAGAATTCTTTTTTCGTTTATATGTCTTATTTCATGGTTTATTTGACTATATGTCCCTGGGTGTTTTTCTCTCCTATTTATTGTTTATACGTGTAATAATATTTGAGCAAACGAACAATCAAAAATGAGTTTGTGTATCAAGCCACTGTTTATTCCAACTAGGCACCTCGCTTGGTTTACCTGTAATTATCTTACGTATCATTTGGGGTATAATTATAATTACAATTCTACCTTATTTCATTACTGGGCAGATGAAATAGGGGTCGTGCGCTTACCGCCCACATAAACCACCAAAATCCCAGTTTGAAGACCCTCCTAGGATAGCTAAAGTACCGCTAAACCACTCTAGGCCCTTCACGCCCGTTTACTACTGTTGCCCTTTGACACTTTATCTATTTCTAGGTCGGTCGTGTCCGAACCACTTTTCACCAATTTCATTAAACCAAACTCACAACTGAGGTTGTTGAAAACAAGCCAGATATGTCTGATCACGGGTCCTACAGCGACGAGGAACCTAAGCACGACGTCGACGACCTTTTTGGGGAGTCTGACGACGAACCGAAGTCACATGCTCCTCCGGCTGTTGAGGAAGATGACGAAAACAATGATAGAAGTGAAGAGGACGAAGAAGATGAAGAAGATGAAGAAGAATTGAAAACAACCGACCTTTCCCTTCCACGTCATGCCGTTGCCCAAAAAGCAGAAGACGACGTGTACATGTTCAAAATGCCTGTTTTCCTTAATGTGGAAGCCCATCCATTCGATCCAAATGAATTCAAAGAAAAAGTCACCCAAAATGCCATTGCCAGATCCAAAACCGACATGACTGATAAACAAGTCAAGAGTGAATTGGTAACCGAAAAATTGATGAATGAAAATACTATCAGATGGAGATATTCCAATAGTGGAAATGATGAAATTATCAAACAATCCAATGCTCACTTTGTTCAATGGAGTGATGGACTGGTTTCCCTCAAGATTGGTAATGAATTGTTTGATTATAAGGAACTGAAAATCACCGATACTTTCTTGGTCAAAGCCCATGATAGCTATGAAATATTACAAAATGATTCCATCATTAATAAAGCGGTGAATTTGATACCTGCATCCACTTTCACTTCTACTCATAGAAAGTTAACTCAAGCCGTAAATAATATTCAAAAGAAGGATAAGATTTTGAATACCATCACGAATGACGATCCAATGATGAAGCAACGTTTGGCGGATGAAAATGAAAGAAAGACTGCCAAGTTAAAGAGACAAATCGAATCCAAGAGAAGACTTCAAGAAGAAAAAATGGAAAGAGGGGTTAGTCCTGCTGGTAGAGAAAGAGAACCAGCATATGAAAGATTTGCCAGAACTTATGGTGGAGATGAATATGACGAGGAAGATGATTTCATAGCCAATGATGATGAAGAGGAGTTTGATGATGATGACGAAGAAGAAGAAGAAGAGTTTGAAAAGGGAGCAGAAAGATTGAAACAATTAAAGGAAGACGGTGATGCCAAGTACAGATCACAAGAACCCGAAGAAAAGAGAAAGAGGAGGAGAATCATTGATTCCGATGATGATGACGAATAAACTAGCTAAAGATATGGGGTTACGTAATATCTGCCTTACTGTTTGTCTTCTCCAGATGAAATCATTTAATCTGTACAATAGATGTTAGATCGGGATCTACCCAATGCCTATATAGGTCATGTACTGTAATCAGAACAACCAAAAGCCACGAGACCAAATAGAGTACGTAGGAAAAGACTAGTGCCATGAACAAGAAGTAGGGTTTCCACTGGCGTCGGTTTTATTGCCCTTATTGAGACAGTTGGTAATTTAAGGGTCCGAAAAGGGCCTACTATTCTTACCAGTAATAACCAGCAATAATAACTGGCAATAATGCCTGCCGGTCCCTATTTTCAGTGCATTTGGTTTGCTAATTTTGGCACTTTCTTCACTTTCTGAACCCTGTCTCTTTCTGGGTAGCACGTTGACCCTTGGCCCATAGCAAGCTACTCGTAACTTCATCACTTCTAAATATAATACCAATTGGGCGGGAAGGTTATTTTTGTCCAGCTGTAATATGACATCAACTTTGGTACTGATTTATTTTCTTCTATGGGGCCTGCAAACTCCTTTCCTTCTTCGGTTTACGAAGTGTCTACATTTATCCGCTATTGTATGCTAGCCCCTGGATCCTGAAACACATCCCTTGCTTTTATTATGCTGACAGGAACCTTGCACCTAGGAATACGCAATGGAGCCTTACTACCTACTATTGTACCGATAAACACCCGAAGATCGTTAATCGAAATGGAACACCACTTCACCAAATATAGAATCCTTTTTTCGTTATTCTAATTTCGGTCGACATATCAATACACCAGATAAGAAGTAGAAGCCATGTTGATAAGGAAAAATGCGTTTGTAGGTCCCAATTGGTCAACTTATCTTATTCCGGGAGACTTTTCCTTCACATCACAAGTTTTAAGTCATTTCTAGTCAATGTGTCAAAACCATCTCATTATGGATCCACATTCTGTCAAAAAGGGTATAAATTGCGTTATCTCAAGAGTAAAGATTGCTCCCCTATCACTTGTTTGCTGGCTCCTATTTAGAGATATTTTTCTAGTATAGGTGCTTCTTCTACCCATGCATGCTTCGGTTATATCACTTCGGCCATAACCTGTTTTTGGAAACAAAGCCTTTATTATATATGGTGATATTTTCTAATAGCATTGAGTTAATATCAAGATCTTCTGCAATGTTGCCTGGAGAAGATTCTCCCATCGATAATATAATATAGTAGGCACACATTTAGTCTGGGCAGAAGTACCTTCTTCTTATCATACTTTCATACGGGGTTAAAATCGTATAATATTGTATAATACTACTTTGCCCATATGATACGACCCTATACGGTGCAACCAGCACTTGCCCCAGGTTTCCACCATCACCAGAAGCTCAATTCCACCCCGTTCCACTGGCTATATCCTACCTCACCGACGCTGACCATAAACCTTCTCCCATTGGTTCGTGGAACTGGTCTCACCATCAATTGGCACCATCTGGGGTAATTTTGTTCTGGCGCACTGATCTATCAATAACCTCCAATACCATTATTTCATCTTACAATGAACAAAGGTACCCCATTGATCAGACCACTTAGACTTCTTCTCCTCGGGGCCCCCGGCTCCGGCAAGGGAACTCAAACCTCCCGTCTTCTTGCCAAGTTCCCATCGCTCCATTCGTTGTCATCCGGCGATACCCTTAGAAATCAGATTTCTCAAGGCACCGCCCTTGGAAAGGAAGCTGCTGATTATATCCATCGAGGAGCTTTGGTGCCTGATGAAACTATGGTTAAGCTCATCACCAATGAATTGGAATCTTCCAATTGGCTCAATCGTTGGACCAACTGGTCATTGGACGGATTTCCAAGAACCGAGGCCCAAGCTAGAGCTCTCAATCAAGTATTGGAGAGGAAAACAGTCAAGCTTAATCTTGTTGTGGAATTGGACGTGGATCAAAAGGTCATTTTGGAACGTATTGAAGCTCGTTGGATCCATCCTGGCAGTGGGAGGGTTTACAATTTGGACTATAACCCCCCAAAGGTGCCCTTCAAGGATGATGTTACGGGTGAACCATTGATCAAGAGAGACGACGACACTGCTGCTGTTTTCCAGAAGAGATTGGACACCTACAATGAAGAATTGAAGGGATTGAAGGAGTTCTATGCCGAACAAGGTGTTTTGCGTACCATTTCGGGTAACACTTCCGATATCATCTATCCTCAATTGGAGAAGTTGATATATGACAACTTTGTTAATCGCACCATAGGTAAGAAGATGACATGAATAGGACAAAGAAGTCAAGAATTAGGTACCAGAAAGGGCCAGGAAAGCGACCTTCTTTCAAGTGGGATTGATCTGGATTCAATCTCATAAGTCTCCAAGGTTTAATGTGAGGTGGAATCAACAATACTAAACTGTCCAATAAAGCGATACATTGGTAATTAGTCTTTAAGTGGCAGTCCGGCCAATTGGGCTTTGGATACCTTGGCTGGAAACATTTGGAAGCATTTGATCTGGAGACTTCCAACAAAATACGTGATTCTTATATTTATTCAATAAATGGCAAGAGAAGAAGCGTCTTAGGCTCGATATTGTAGATATGTAGGGTTTATTTCAGTGTGTTAGAGTGTAGAGTTGTCTGGATCATTGACATGTTTAATAGAACTGTACACTTGGAACAAATTGCTTAGAGCTGGCCAAAACATGTTTAATCGCCGGTAATCATAGGAAAAGACTGTTTTTGATTGCAAACCACTTCGGAGCCTGTGTGGTTGTGGTTGTGGTTGTGGTTGTGGTTTTATTGACTTCTGGTTCATTTGAGCATTCATCACCATATGGGAATTTTCACTTTCTCCTTTTTTTTTCAACGAATACTACTAATTTCATATGTGATACGAACCAGATCACCATTCTGTCAGCGAATCACTCTTTAAAGCCATTACAGTGGATATACCTGTTTCCTTTTCAATATCTTTAGAGCTTATCTAGCGAGCTTTTGTAGTACATTTTATGACTATCTTTGCTCAATTTCGAAAAAATTGAAAAAAAGTAAAAATTCTAAAGGTACCCAATATAGATCCTCCCGATCCCATTGAACCATCGGCCACTTCTCTTACCACTTTAATGGCATTGAACACCTTTGAAACCACCTCTTTGTACCCTATGTACCTTTGACTAAAGGTCGTGTGCCGCGCACCGCCATTTTGTGCCACTATGTATAGCATCTTTTACTCACCAGTACCTTTCACTGTCCGACCCTAATCCTCACTTGATCTCCACATCTAGCACCATAAAGCTCATAGAACATACCAGAACATTACAGGCATCCATCACGCATAATAATTATACGTCCAATACGCATAATAACCCAAAATAATCACACAGTTCAAGCATCAGCATGAAGTTTTATATCGATGATTTACCCGTCCTTTTCCCTTATCCCAGAATATATCCAGAACAATATGCATATATGTCTGATATCAAGAAGACATTAGATGTGGGTGGGAATTGTATCTTGGAAATGCCTTCGGGTACCGGTAAAACTGTTTCTTTATTATCGTTAACCGTGGCGTATCAAATGCATTATCCAGAACATCGAAAGATTGTCTATTGCTCTCGTACCATGTCAGAAATTGAAAAGGCATTGATTGAATTGCAATCGCTTATGGAGTATCGTGCCAATGAGTTGGGATATGTGGAGGACTTTAGAGGCTTAGGTTTGACTTCCAGAAAGAACTTGTGTCTTCATCCTACCATTTCTAAGGAAAGAAAGGGTAATGTTGTTGATGAAAAGTGTAGAAGAATCACCAATGGTCAGTTAAAGGATAAGATCGAAAAGGGATCCATAAAGGAAGATGATCAAAGAGGAAACCCAGAAATGAATGCATTATGTTCATTCCATGAAAAACTTAATGAACTAGAACAACATAATTTGATTCCTCCCGGGGTTTATTCATTTGAAGATTTGCTGAACTATTGTAAGCAAGAAGGAACCTGTCCATATTTCACGGTCAGAAGAATGATTCCATTCTGTAATATTGTCATTTACTCATATCATTATCTTTTGGATCCTAAGATTGCTGAAAGAGTGTCCAAAGAACTTTCCAAGGACAGTATTATTATCTTTGATGAAGCGCACAATATCGATAACGTCTGTATCGAGTCTTTGTCATTGGACTTGACTGATGATGCATTGAAAAGAGCCTCTCGTGGTGCCAGCAAACTAGGTGAAGCCATAGATGAGATGAAGGCTCATGATAGTGAAAAGTTGCAGAATGAATATGAAAAGTTGGTTGAAGGTTTGCGACAGTCCGAAATTGATAGAGGTGAAGAGTTATTCATGAGTAATCCAGTGTTGCCAGAAGATCTTTTGAATGAAGCAATTCCTGGTAATATCAGAAAGGCTGAACATTTCGTGTCGTTCTTGAAGAGATTCATTGAATATTTGAAAACAAGAATGAAGGTTTTGCATGTTATCAGTGAAACTCCTGTCAGTTTCTTACAACATTTGAAAGAATTGACATTTATAGATAGAAAGCCTCTTAGGTTCTGTTCGGAAAGATTATCTTTATTAGTAAGAACATTGGAATTGAATGAAATTGAAGATTTCAATGCTCTTAAAGATATTGCTACTTTTGCTACTTTGGTTTCAACTTACGAAACCGGTTTCCAATTGATTTTGGAACCTTTTGAAACCGAAGGTTCTACTGTTCCAAACCCCATTCTTCATTTCACATGTTTGGATGCTTCCATAGCCATCAAACCAGTGTTTGATAGATTCTCTTCGGTTATAATCACTTCTGGTACGATCTCTCCATTGGATATGTACCCCAAGATGTTGAATTTCCAAACCGTGGTTCAGGAATCTTATACTATGACCTTGGCAAGAAGATCTTTCTTACCTCTTATTGTCACCAAGGGTTCAGATCAAGTTTCTATTTCTTCAAGATTCGAAATCAGAAACGATCCTTCTGTTGTCAGAAACTATGGTTCTTTATTGATTGAGTTCGCCAAGATTACTCCCGATGGAATGGTTGTTTTCTTCCCATCATATTTATACATGGAATCGATCATTTCTATGTGGCAAAATATGGGTGTTTTGGATGAAGTTTGGAAATATAAATTGATTTTGGTCGAAACTCCTGATGCTCAAGAAACATCTTTGGCATTGGAAACTTATAGAAAGGCTTGTTCTAATGGTAGAGGTGCCATTTTGTTATCTGTTGCTCGTGGTAAGGTCAGTGAAGGAATTGATTTTGACCATCATTATGGTCGTACAGTATTGATGATTGGTATTCCTTTCCAATATACTGAATCCAGAATTCTTAAAGCAAGATTGGAATTTATGAGAGATCATTTCCAAATTCGTGAAAATGACTTTTTATCTTTCGATGCCATGAGACATGCGGCCCAATGTTTAGGAAGAGTCTTAAGAGGTAAAGATGACTATGGTATTATGGTTTTGGCAGACAGAAGATTTTCTAAAAAGAAGAGTCAATTGCCAAAATGGATAGCGCAAGCATTAAGAGATTCTGATACTAATTTATCTACTGATATGGCCTTAGCAACTGCTAAAACTTTCTTGAGAAGTTTAGCACAACCTGCCAATCCAAAGGATCAAGAAGGTGTATCAGTTTGGGATTTGGAGCAATTGGAGAACTTCCAAAAACAACACCAGAAGAAGATCGAATTGGAGGAGGCTAAAGATGCTAAAGGTAATGAAGACTTTATGGATATTGATGATGATGATTTTGATCTTTTATGAACGGATTTTTATATAGTAATTATTATCTCCAAACAAGTTTGTTTGTATAGTATAAGTAAATAATAATAGGTTAAATGGTAAATGCATAAAGTATAGGTTGACGGTACTGTAAAATTTCATCAAATTCCTGATTGTTGGTGTTTGATAAATCAATTTGGTCCCTTTTTTTGGCACCCATTTCAGTGTAGCACTTTTCAAGGCGTGAAGATCGTGAACACACGACCCAACATTTGAAATCATGTTTATGAAATTGTTAATCCTATATGACCAGATCAAATGAGTATACACCTATTGTACTAGAAGTAGGATCTCGGCATCTAAGGATTGGTATTGCTGGAGATCCTTTCCCACTGAAAATAAGTACCACCAATGCCTATTTTCTGTTCAGTGACGAATCCCAAGATGAATTTCCCCATTTCTTGGAACTAAACAACGCTGCACTAAGTCCAGAACAAAAGACAGAATTGTTGAAGAATGCAGTTTCTATTCATCCTGAATATGCTTCCTTAAGCAAAATATACTCACAAGAACGTCATAATTGGATCCATTTGACAAAATACTGTACAGAGAGAACTCAAGAAGAATGGCATATACAAGACATGCTATCAGATTTATTCCGTGATGAAATCGTTATATCCCCTAGAAAGTGTAAAGTTATATTGGTAGATAAAGGACTTGCAATAGCTACCAAATTCAATCTTTTGGAAATGCTTCTTAATAAATTCAAGGTGAAATCAGTAATCATGATTCCTTCCTCTATACTTAGTGTAATTGGAGCTAATGAAAGAGACGGGTTGGTTTTTGATTTTGGATGGGAAGCCCTTTCTATTAATCCAGTGGCTGATTTGAGAGATATCTTTCAAGAAATAGAGGAACATCATGGTCTTGGTGGCTTGTCTCTTCATTATATGACTGTGCTAGAATTGATTCAATTGAATGATCCAGAAATTAATCAAAATCTTTTAAATAGAAATGATTTATTTCACATTATCGAAGAGTTCATAAAACGTGGAATGTTTGTTCCTTCAAAGAATCAAGAAATCGATGAAGTGCTGCTCCCACCTTTCAAAATTACCAATGATATTAGTATTCCTGGTTGGATTAGATATAAGGTGATAGAAAATCTTTACTTTAACAACATAACTTTCAAGCAAACCATAACTTCAATTATTGATCATTTGAATATTGATACTAGACCTTTGTTATTGACCAATATAATAATAACTGGCGGTGTATCAGGTATACCCGGCTTTAAGACAAGATTAATACAGGAAATAGAGAGTATGTACAATAGCAAATCAATAGTTGGAAAATTGACATTTGGTCCTTGGACTGGATGCTCATTATATGTTTCCAGTACCTTAGTACGTGAAGATAAGTCTGTTTGGAGAGAAAGGGAAATAACAAGAGACATCATTAATTCATTGACCACAGATTCTGGGATAAAGCTATCTGGCTTACCAGACTTGTTTAACAGTATTCACAAAGTTCATAGGTAAATTCAAAACCTCAAAGAAATGCTAGATAGGAAATTTTAACAGAGAGCATAATAGGCACTGTTAGCAATAAAAGATAGAAATATAATCTTAGATCTACATTCAAAATCTGATTAATTTTCATGATTTACATGTGTAGAAGTTCCAACAACTTATCTAAATCGTCATCCTCATCACCAGTATCATCCTCCTCTTCGTCAGATTGGATCTCCCTATGTACAATAGCTGCCCATGGGTACTTTTTGTTGTAACTGACTGACTGCACCCAAGATGTTACGGTTTTAGTGAAGGACTCCCATTTGGTTCTTGTGGGCTCTTCTGGTGGATCAATTCTTTCCATCTCTTGATCCAAAATGACGTGAAGACGGGTTTCATCGTCTGAAGTTGTTGGGTCAAATTCTGGAATCTTACAGAGAGGTGCAATCAAATTGACATTGAATGGGATTTTTGGTACTTTGTTTAGGTCAAGCGGTGCATCATCAGGAAGCAAGGGTTTGGTCATGAAAGGAGCCATGGTGACCAGGACTACGGGGTTATATGTTTCTGTCACCAAAGTTGGGTAGTAAACCTGGGTGTCTGTGGCAGGAAGCTCGACTGGCGACGGTTCAGGCAAAACAGAAGCCTCGTAAAAACTCTCATCTGTAGTAGTACTATTAGATGGCGATAAGGCACCTGGAACTGTCACTGGTACAATTGGCTCTGACTCGGGCTCTTTTGTGGTTTGCCGCCGCTTAGGAAGAGTTATCGTTGGTAACACCAGCAAGTCCTCCATAGAGTGCTCAATTGAAACATAAGACTGGCTGGATACAGTAAACCCTTTGTTTATGGCTTCGGGTTCTGGAGTGACTATCTCCACTTTGCCGCCCTTAACCAGACTAATCGTGTTGTGGTCAGTGTTTCCATAAGTTTGGGGGTTTAGCCGCTTAAGGGGCCCTTCTTTCATAAACAGGCGGTTCAAGGCCATGACAGAAGAAGCTGATGGGGTTCTTCGAGTAGCATGGGAATATTCGAAGGTTTTGGGCCGAGAGGACATGGCTGCAAAAGGGCAAAAAAAAGGTGGTAAACTAAAAAGTGCAGAACCTCCCTATTTATACTACAATTTTGTATTCTTGCAATAAACATATGATGTGTCTTATGATGGTTCGTATGTTGTGTGATGTATGAAGATATGTGGGTAAAGTTTAATAATCATGTGGTGTTGTGCTGTGTGTAGCATAAGATTGATAACTACTACATATAGTGAACATGCATACAGGAGACATGTGTAGTTCTCTTTTACTTAGAATTGTGCATTAATATACATCGGCCATTGATGTCCAGCCATCTCTGTACTCTATAAATGGCCATTTAGTTAGCGTTGTACTATTTTCTATAGCGTGTTCTCGAATCTAAGGTTTGATAGATATGAAGTATTCTGGAATAAGTTGAGCTTTAAGTGGATGTGCTACTATACTAGTAGAATGAGCCAGCTGATATGACTATGAATGGCAGGATTTAAGTAATGTATTTTCGCTGCGGTATTGACATGAGACTACGTCTTCCTGTTGGCTGTAGTGGTGATCTGTAGAATTCTACCTGAGTATCTGCATTTAATCCTCATAATTTGGTCTCTTGAGCTGCATGCTGCATGGATAGCTATTATTGCGATGGTGTTCTATTCCTTATTCTACTTGAGCTCTCCAGTCTTCATCAAACTTCCAATATAGTCCTGCAAATATTGGTTCTCGTTATCATACTTTTCGCTCAATTGTTTGGTATCGCGGATGTTTCCCACCAAGGTGCTGATTTTGGCCTTGAGAGCAAGGATCTCCTTCACCTTGTCATCTCTCAGTATGGGTTGGTGTGTTGCTTGTGTCTGCTTTGGTGGTTGCTTTTCTAACCCGTCTTCTTTTGTGGCCACACTTGTTGATGCAGCTTCTTCAATTGGTGCTTCTTGCTTGCCTGTGTCTACTTCAATTGATGCATTATCTGTAGGTTGCGGGTCATTGGCTGCCAAATCACCCAGTTCTTCATCGTTTTGTGGTGGTATGGCCCTTTCTGCCACTTGATCTTGTGGAGTTTCGGCTTGTTCCTGAGCTTGTTCCGCTTGCTCTACGGTTTCAACTGATTCCAGATTGCCAGCGACTTGAACCGGTTCCAGCGAGCCACCTGCTGTCTGTTCTACCTTCTCTGTACTCATGTTATGTCTGATGTTAGATGCACCTGTACTGAGTACCTCTTGATGATGCAAGTTGGTAAGTATCTGGTGAGAGAATTGCCCCGCGCACGACCTGCTCATTAATGACCAGACATTGAACTTGAGGAGGGGGGGCATAGTATAGTAAACATAATTCAATTGTTGAACCATGTCTTGGGAAGGATTCAAAAAGGCTATCAACAGAGCCGGAGCCTCGGTGTCTGTTAAAGACGTCGATAAGACCATTGACAAAGATTTCGATGTGGAAGAAAGAAGATACAAGACATTAAAGACTGCAGGTCTTAGCTTACAGAAGTCGGCAAGAGGATACTTGGATTCTTTACGTTCAGTGACTGCCTCACAAGTCAGAATTGCAGAAATCGTCGGCAACTTATACGAGGAAGGTAAGCAAGGATCTGTATACTCCAATGTCGGTAATGTATACACTCAAGCCGTTAGAGAATTCGATGAAGAAACCGTGAAACAAATGGATGGTCCATTCAGAGAAACCATTTTAGATCCTATCACCAAATTCGCTGTCTACTTCAATGAAATCGATGATGCCATCAAAAAGAGGGCTCATAAAAAGATCGATTATGATCAAACCAAAGCCAAAGTGCGTAGATTAATTGATAAACCTGCTAAAGATGCTGGGAAATTACCAAGAGCAGAAAAGGAATTACAAATCGCCAAGGAGATTTATGAAGATTTGAATAATCAGTTGAAGGAAGAGTTGCCTCAATTGATTGCATTGAGAGTTCCATTTTATGATCCATCATTTGAGAGTTTGGTCAAGATTCAATTAAGGTTTTGTACCGAAGGTTACTCCCGTATTGCGCAGGTGCAACAATATTTAGACCAAAACTCGAGAGATGAATATGCCAACGGGTTGTTGGACGGTAAGATTGATCAATTGCTTGATCAAATGAATTCTTTGAACATCTCCACTTTGGGATATAAGTGAAGAGAAGTGAAGGGTGGTGAAAGACTCCGAGATCTGCGGTGTTTGTGCCTTATGTGGGACAGGGGAGCCACCAGGGGCTCGGTGGGGCTATCTATGAAGCGAAACTAGTAGCTTGAGCTTATGGTATGGGTGTCTTTTTAACTATACTATGCTTGATACATGCAGCGTTCGGTGCATGGGGGAATTACCATCAAACCGCGCAGTATCAATGCAAAATCCAAGACTATCTTAGTTTCCGATTTTGAAACAACAAGTCTAACTATGCACAAGGTGTTAATCAATAGGCAGAAACAACAAAGAACCAATTTTAATATGCTTTTTGTTTTTTTTTCCATCTAGCCGTATCTATCTCTGGTTTTCATACCAACGTAACTATATTTGTAATCAATATAATGCTAATTCACAACATCATTATTGTACAGTTGACATGAATGTTCATGTACCTCAATTTTCGTTAAGATACGGACAGCCTATGATTTCATCTGTATTGCTTGAATAGGTGTACCTTGTACATAAATAGAATATTGGTGAAAAGGGTAAACTTGAAATAATGCGCCATGAAAATTGCCCCATTTAGTGTTACTAGGTAGGGTTAGATAAGATTACATAATATTACCTAGGTGATTGACTTGTCAACAACGGACTTAGATTCTCTAATGTATAGGGATTTTCTACCTATTCTTACCTATTTGTTGCCTTGGTGGGGTTTTGTGCATGCGTCGTATAATTTTAAAAACTGCTTTTTCATGTGTGGGACAATAAAATCTTGTCAACTAGTGCAGGTTGAACATTGATCTATGTGTGGCATGCGGCAAATAATACGACCGGGATTAAAGATTGTCTTGACCAAACCCCCCATATTGAATTTAAGTTTTCTTGATATAGAGATGAAATCCCGTAATTGATCCCGTAGATTATCTCACACTCCTAACTCATAGTATCGGACTTATGTATTGATTGGTGTTAAGGTTGGAGAACTATTTTTTTTTTTTTGAGGGATATATGCTGGGTATATGTACATCACACATATTGTGCAAATGGCCTGGTTGTGCATATGGCATCTCATTTTTTGAGATAGTATCAAACTGTAATTATAACCCATACACCCCATCAAGTTATAGATTTACTGTGCTTAAGGAAAAATTATCTGCAGCAAGAAACCATCAAGGCATCCAATAACAAGCATACTCACCTAAGAACAATCTTGTACAGATTACAGAAAGCGTTTAATCTCAATTATATTTGCATCATTGATCGGGGTTTTCTTTTCTTTTTCCACCTGTCACTCCACCATACTTATTCATTGATTGTGCAGTTGAGCTGCTAGTCGTCGTCACCATCGTCGTACTGTGTACCACATCTTCCTATACCTATTAGCTCCATGGCATGAAGTTCCTGGTCCATTCACTTCGAGAGGGGCATCGCCGTCTGGTAATAAGGTACATATCTTTTATAATATCGAATCCTAGGCTCATTATTCTTGTGCCCTCATTATTGGTATTCATCATTTCCTATAATGTGGTCTATGATTTTAGCATTAAAAAAATCAACTCGATCTTACCTATACATGCAGATCATACGCTATTCAATGCATCATCCATTGGTATTGATTTAACCCATCAGTTACATGGTGTATTGGCAAACATCTCGCATTATAATACATTAACCAAGGTCACTCTATCAAGAACTAGTGCTGGTACCAGTACAGGTACAGTTACAGGTACTAATGCAACTGCAGAAAGTAACGTGCTTAACTACGACTTCTTTTCGCAACTATACACGTTGCAACAGACACTTTCTACAAAATTTGATGATCTTGTGGTCGTCTCGCCCTTGGCCGAATCACCTATAAATACCGTGAGATATTCCCTTCAAACTTTACTGCCACTGTTCAATGTTTACCTTATAAAATACCTCAATTATGATCTCAATAATTTACTCACGTTTCTTTACGTCGATCATGTCATAAAATCAAATCATTTAATCAAATACGCCAAACATGCAAAAATCTATTTACTCCATAATGCCACCACTCCCGTGACAGAATCAATCAATTCCTACTTAACCAATACAACCATCCACATAGAAGCTGTTACCAGTACTCTGAAAAGCTCAAGTATTCGTGATTTTATTCATTACTTTCTTCTTCAGAAAAAGCAAGATTTTTTCCCCAATCTTTTCATTTCTTTCAGTAACAGTATTATAACATTAACAATAATATCCTTTATTGTTTACGTATACGTTTCCATTGCCAATGAACATAAAATAAGGTCTAGTTGGGGGCTTGTGTTGGGATGGCTTGTGGGTGTGTTTATTTCTTGTGGAGCAGCCGTTAATATCGTTATACTGGCTCATGGATATAAATCATGGAGAATGATTTTTGAGCCCCTGACTGCTTTCACAAAATTGGCTTATGTTTTAACCATCTTTGTAATGAGTTCGAAGAGTCTTTTCACAATTATCAAGTGTCTTATAAACTCAGATGAAAATCCTACTGAATTCCATCGCAGATTGTATCGTCTCTTTACTGGATTTCATGGATTACCATTGACAACCAGATCTTTAATGAATAGTGTTCTTGGATCAAGTGCAGCTTGTCTTTCTGGTTATGGTTTGCTCTCTTTTTACATCGATGGCAAATCTCTGGCTTATATCAAACAAAGATGTTTTATGGGTTTAGAAATCATTTTATTAAGTATGATGTTCCAATACTTCTTACAATTGACCTATATTGTGGGTGTTATCATGGTTGATCTTAAAAGGATTGACTATACTGGTATCCTTAATAATCATAAAAGAGTTTATGAAAATGATGGATCCATGGCAGACGCCAATGAAGGTGTTAATTTTTTCTCTTCCAAACTTTTGAAATTGGACAGTCCTTCTCATTTACGTCCTACTAAAGATTCAGAACCAATAAGATTTTCTCTTGGTCAATTCTTTTTGAAAGTCAGATTCCCTTCAAATTATGAAAAAGTCAAACTTTTGATGGTAGCCATGAATACTATTTTATTATTGGGTGTTTTCATCCATTGGACTTTGGTACTTCCTATGAATTTAATGAGAGACAATTATAAAATTATGAATTTTGGTGGTATGCTTATTATAAGTAATACCAACAATTTCATTTACTACTTGGAGCTTTTATCTATTTTGATATTCATAACAACCAGTTCTTTGATCGTATTTAGATTGACTAAATCTTCTCAAAAAATTAACCATATCACTGGTGGTTTGGCTGGAGGTTCTACAACATCTCTTCTGGAAAGTGATTTCGAAATCGAAAAGAAGTACTTCAATGCCATTGAATTGGTTGGTATTAAAAGAGAAGCAGAAGCCTTACAAGGTTATAATTCTGGACATTCATTGGATATTATAAAAGTGGTTACCAATTCAAAGAGTTCTTTTATTGTTTCCATAGGGTTAGATCATAAAGTACTTATTTGGTCACCATTATCCCATCCTGTTCCAGCTCCTATTAATATTGCCACCACACTTTTAGATAGAAATACTACAAAAGAATTCTGGCCTATTAATCATATTAATATTAGTGATGGAGGAAATTACATTGTCATGATGAATTTCAAGTATGGATTAGTCAAATGTTATGAAAGAAAGCAACTTTGTTTTAATTGGCAGATGGAATTACCATTAGAAATGAAACAATTAATCAAGAACAAAAAATTTAAGATAATCCATTCTTTCTTTAGAAGAAGAACCATACCTGGATTTTTAGCCAGAAAAATGCTTCAAAAGAAAAAGGAAGCAAAATCTAGTGAAACAAGAGCTGTACCAATGAGAAGAAATAGTAATATTTCATTAACATCTGTGAATGGTAACTTCCCACCTACTTTCAATGGAACAACACAAGATGAAGAACTTGAGAAAAAATTGGCCAAAGATGATTTTATTATTGTTTTGGAAACTGGTGAATTAATGACTTTCTCCTGTGTTGATGGAAAATACAAAATCTTGAATATTTTAGATGCCATTTATCCTGAATTAGATGATTCATTTAGATTGATATCTGCTAAGAAGGTAAGTACCCCAAGAATCAATGATAGAATTGTTTGCCAAGTCAACAATAATGATATAATAGTGGGTACTTCCATAAACAACGGATGGAAGTTTAAGAAAATGGATGTTAAAGAAGGTTTGTATAATCAACAAGGTGCAACAATGGTTTCTGGAAAAATCGTCCCTACACCTTATAATGGTGATAATGATTTTGCATCTGTATATGCCAAAAATCAAACTTCTTCTAAATTGGATACACAAGCAGATTCAATGATGCAAATAATTGTTAATAAGCCATTGATTATTCCAGTTGAATTCGTGGGTATGATTGTTAGAGCTACAAACTGTACCGCAGAAATTATTGATATTCAAAGAGGATATGTCTTGAAGTCATTCAATGTGGGTCATTTTAAACCTTCCAGTTTTAAGGTATCACATTCTGAACCAACGCATTGTAGATTCTGTGGATGTGCCTCTATTCAATCCTTCTCGATCATATATGAAGATTTTGATAATCCAACCCTTATTATCCATACGTTTACTATCGATATGAAGAGATCCAAAAATAATATTTGTTTGAGAGTTGAAAGAGATCCAAGAGAAATCAGATGTCTTGGTTTCAATGCTGTAACTGAACATCAATATTGGTTTAATAATGTTGAAGGTTGGGCATTGACTGATGTTAATATGATTATTGGTTTAAGGAAGAAAGGTAGTGTTGACGATGACAACTACTATGAATCCGAGAATAGTGAAAGTACTCCACAATCAAGCACTCGTTCATTCCAAAGTTTGGTTGATAACTCAGGGTTATCTACCTTAAGAAGAAGAAAAGCACCAGTGAGTTCACCACCAAATACCGAATTCAAAACATCCATGGATAAACTTTGGGATGCTTTCATTATCACTGTTTTTGATGGTAGAGAGTTTGAGTATCAAATTCCAACCAGTGAAAATTTCAGCTCCAAACATTTGATTTCCAATAGAACCAATTGTGTTGAGAAGTATGGGTATAAATCTGTGATTGCGTGTACCTCCAACTTAATGGAAATTTTCTACCTTGGTAATGATAATCTTATAGAAGAAGATATTTACTTTTCGGGTTCTAATGCTACTATTTGGTCAGTGTTGGAAGAAGAAAAGAGGAATCATGGAGGTAACGAAGAAAAGGATGCAAAACCTGTCAATAGCGAATTGTTGTTCATCAACAAGAGAAGGAAAATGATAGAAAGGAAGGGACGTCAAAGTCCATAGTATTTATATGTGTGATATAAAAATATATCAATGATTTAAGAAAGTTACTTCAAAGGCAGCACTTTTTTTTCTTTTTTGTAGGTCACATGTCAATCATTGTGGATATTTTTATAGGAGGACTCTGGACTGATAAGAGTGATCCGTTGACATAGAAGACGTCAAATATCTCGTATTGTTCTTATGGGTATGGGAAGAAACTTGGATTTTCACGTGACGGCCGGCTATTCTAACCTGATTATACACGGAAGTGCAATTACAGTGTGTCAAAGCTTTGGTAGTGCGTTTTCACCAAAGCACAAGCAAGCAAAAACACTAGGTTGCATACACCTTAGACTTTAGCATAAGCACAAGCAAGCAAAGGCTAATTACCTTTAGTATTGGCATCAAGTACACCCCTATTAGACCCATAGAGCTGGGAGAAACCCGAGCTATTAAACCTCTCACTGTCGCCAGTGGTTTCTTTTAACCAGTGCTCGTTTCAATATGTGACCCTCTTCCATAGTTAAGTCCAAGTCACCTTCCGACTTTTATTGCTAGTCATCTTTACCATTCCGTGATTGTCCGAATTTCCGCGACTTTTAACTACTTGTATGCGCTTCCAGTGGTTTTTTCTGTAACAAATCGTGTGAGGTATGTGGGTCATACTCGCGCGGATCAAAGCCCGCTCTTCCCAAATCCCGCAACTTTTTGCAATTATAAAAGCATCCTATTTCAGTGGCATTATCCAATTCTATTATTCATATTCTTATAATAACCACGAGTTATTCATTCATACAAATAACCCTCACATAATACAATGAAAATCTTATCTGACGAAGAAAAAAGCGCTCACGCAAAACACGTTCTTATTGAAGGTGCCAAAGGTTTGGTGGTGGGATTAGGTGTTTCTTACGGTATTATTCTGTTCATTAGAATCAGAAAGCCCATGGTTTTCAAAAGACTTACTCCATCCACCAAAGCTGCCATGTGGGCCGTGCCCACCATTGGTATGTCTGCATTCTGGGCCGATGAAGGTTCGGTGCAATTCGATGAAGATACTTATAGATCTGATTACTTGAGAAGACAGAAAAAAGAAGCTGAAGAAAAATTGTCTAAATTATCTACTTCCGATCAAATCTTTCATCAGCTTAATGAACATAAATACAAGATAGTTGTGGGTGCTTGGGCTGCTTCCTTGTATGGCTCATGGAGATACGTGAATAAAGACCCATTTATGAACACTCAACAAAAGCTTGTTCAAGCCAGAGTTTACGCTCAGGCTTTAACCGTGGTTCTTTTATTAGGTACCATTCTACTTTCTATGAGAGAATCCGAATTAAAGAAGAGACAACCTGCTCCATTACCAGAATGGAAGAAGTTCTTGGATGAACAAGAACAGGAAAAGAATTTCAACAAGACCCATAATAAGTAATTTTTTTGCATACACCTTCACCTTTGCTTTTTGTATATATTGAATTTTTAATGAACAGACGAAGAACGAGATCACACCAGAAAAAGACCTTGTTTACTAGGGCCATGTAGGATTGGTACAACCAATTGAGCCAGCCAAATCCAGCCAATACAGCCCAATTGAGTAGCTACAGAACATCTACTAGCTCCCTTCTCATCAGATCATCATGATGATGATTACTGTGCGTCAGGACTCTGTGAATCATTTATACCCCATAGTCATCACGACGTACTGCATGCACTCGTCCAGATCTGGTTTTGCCAACAGCCATTGAAAGCCATGATATTCAGCTGGTAGTAGTCTGCAAGACGTGATCTAATGGTTTGCAAGCCAATGCATATTTGGAACTTCTGGGTTCGTAAACCAGAAAGGGTGCAATATTAAGCCAAGAATGGCAGATGGTCTGAATCGTAAAACCTCGAGACGAGCCGGAACTGCGGATACTTTTTTAAAGGGTTCATTTACGTAAGTGATACATGATGCATCCTATTGGAAGGGAATGTGTCTTGCAAATCCTAACCTACTCAATCGAGCTACATGCTTCAAGAACTTATGCAACTGCCCAAACCATTTATTATCCCTGTAGGATCTAAAAGAGTGTAGAGTAATAAGCTCTTGGTTCAGAGATATTTTGTCCAAATCTTGGTTCTCAGGTGTGTTCTACCACTTTCCTAGATAACTACATGCAAAACAACAAAAAAAAGGATTACCCTTACATACTGTACAAAATTGCCTATCAGATTCGGACTACAGGAAGAGGCTTAAGCATTCCTGAAGTGCCATCCGTATGTCGCAAGGATATGTACCAGTAGATCACATGTTGTCAATATACGGCTCGAGCACATGGGGAACGAAAATCGCTAGAGTGGAGCAATTGGTGGCTGTTTCTATCAATACCGCCACTCGCTACACTGTCCTCAGTAAGGGTGTGGTTGAGATCTTTTCCTATTGTTGATTTGCTCGTAAATTGGGTCTATTTCACGTGAAATTGGCACCAGGATGCCTTCATAACCACACGTACCAAAGTGCGAGGAAAATATTTACGATCATAACCACAAGCAGATAAGATCCACAGGATGCCTCTTTGCTTTCCTCCTCGTATTAGCACTTCTGCTTAAGCCGAAGCCGATCAGCACCTGGTTTTGAAGCATATCTGCATCCACCAGAGTATTCTAATATTGAATCCTGACCTTTGTCTTCCTCCTCTTGTTAATATTTTATGTGTGGTGCGAGTGTTCTATTGTTGGGTGATAATCTTTACGAATGGGGAACGACGTTTCTCATAACACTAACGTACCAGATTTCTTGGTGTTGCATCTAAGAGTATCACCAATTCACCAAAACCATCAGTTCAAGGGCCAATAGATGTAGCCTCTCACCTGGCCCCATATCATGTAGGTTCACAAGGGAATGCCAAAGCCATACGTTGGTCACTAGCAGTTTCTTAAGGTTAACTGTCACGGCATTTTATTTATCTGTTAAGGCACAATTAAAGTTCCCCGACCTCTTTTTGTGACAACCGATAAGAATTCATGTCATTATCAATGTTGTGTAAGTGCATATATTGTTAGACGTCTTTCCCCAGTTATGTAAAAAAGAAAAAAAAAGTAAACTACATCACATTTCACCTTAGTATTTGTAGATGCCAGAGAAAGAACTAAATTACCTTAGGAGCATTGACTCGCAGAAGGACAGTGGTGGAGTCCGCATCACTGCATTCGATGATGTGGATAACAAACCACAACTCAAAGGCTGGGCAAAATTCACCGATTCCTTCAGAAGAGCAGATGTAAAGGACTTGGGGATTGACGATAACTTGACTGATGTCGAGAAAATTGCGGTTTTGACAGCCAATTCTCCATTATCAAGATCGTTAAAGAACAGGCACTTGCAAATGATCGCCATTGGTGGTGCCATTGGTACTGGTTTATTCGTTGGTTCGGGTAGTACCTTGCGTACTGGTGGTCCAGCGGGGGTATTGATTGCTTATCTTCTTATCGGTTGTATGATTTATTGTACAGTACAGTCTCTTGGGGAATTGGCTGTTACTTTCCCAGTAGCAGGAGCATTTGTTACCTATAACTCCAGATTTATCGATCCATCATGGGGTTTCGCTATGTCCTGGAACTATGCCATGAGTTGGTTGATTGTTATGCCGTTAGAATTGGTTGCCGCAGCTATCTGTATTAAGTACTGGAATCTGAGTATCAATTCGGCGGCCCTAGTGGTGATTTTCTATGTTGTTATCTTTGCTATCAACTTGTTTGGAGTTAAGGGTTATGGTGAAGCTGAATTTATATTTGCAATTATCAAAGTCACTGCTGTTCTTGGTTTTATCATTTTAGGTATTGTGCTTGTATGTGGTGGAGGCCCACAAGGTGGTTATATTGGTGGAAGACACTGGCATGATCCAGGAGCATTTGCTAATGGGTTCAAAGGTGTGTGTAGTGTTTTTGTCACTGCTGCCTTTGCCTTTGCTGGTACTGAATTGGTTGGTCTTGCAGCTGCTGAGTCTGCCAATCCTAGAAAGTCATTGCCAAAAGCAACAAAACAAGTTTTTTGGAGAATTGCCCTCTTCTATATCATTTCTTTGACCTTGGTTGGTTTATTGGTGCCTTATAATGATAAGAGACTTTTCAGTGCATCATCAGTCGATGCTTCTGCTTCACCTTTTGTTATTTCCATTGTTAATGCTGGTATTAAGGGCTTACCATCAGTCATGAATGCAGTCATCATGATCTCCGTTTTGTCTGTTGGTAATTCTTCAGTTTATGGCTCTTCTAGAACCTTGGCTGCGCTTGCTGCTTCTAGACAAGCCCCGGCAATTTTTGGCTATATTGATAAACAAGGTCGTCCAATGTTCGCAATTCTTTTTCAAATGTTCATTGGTCTACTTTGCTTCACCACTGCTTCTGACAAGTCAGGAGATATTTTCAATTGGCTTTTGGCACTTTCTGGTTTAGCATCTATTTTTATTTGGGGCTCTATCAATTTATGCCATATTAGATTCAGACGTGCCTTATACGTTCAAGGTAGAGATACATCTGAAATTTCGTTTGCTTCGCAAGTGGGAGTTTATGGTGCCTTTTTCGGTCTTGGTCTTAATATTATTGTATTAATCGCTCAATTCTGGATTGCCGTTTGGCCATTGGGTGGTACTCCTAATGCTACTGACTTTTTCATGTCTTACTTGGGTTTCCCAATTGTTGTTGTGACTTATCTTGCCCACAAAATCTGGACCCGAAACTGGAAACTCTTCATAAGAGCTAAGGATATTGATATTGATACAGGAAGAAGAGAATTAGATTTGGATGTTCTCAAACAAGAACTTGCTGAAGAAAAGGCTTATATAGCTTCCTTGCCATTTTACCGCAGACTCTATAATTTCTGGTGTTGAAGGGCTTTGATGACAGTCTTCATATTCAGTCATCAGTCTCTCTCTTATTATTTAGGTTAGTATTCTATTAATGAATTGCCTCCATTTTTTTTGTTTGCAACTATAAAAGAACTAGATCTTTTTTAAAAAAAAATTTCTTTTTTACTTAGGCTATGTTATAAGATAATAAGATTTAAATCCAACTAGCTGCCTTAAAAACCAAAAAAATACGCGCTGGCACATTTCAATTCCCATGGAGACATGGTTAGGATATTTCATATAATTATAGAAAAATCCATGACTATGTGGTCACAGATCCATCTTTAAAGGTGCATTCTAAGGCAAAGCGATATTACACACAGACAATATTACCTCCGTCTAAGTCCAGAGGACTCAAAGGCCAAGTAGAGCAGTACACTGAGCTGACCAGCCTTCTTTAAACATTAGCCAGTCAACCTCTTGTAGAGATTTAGTTACATAACCCTTATTCTTTCTTAGGTACAATAGATTGTTCGCATTCACAATTATAATTGTAAGCTTCTATTGCATTGTTCTTTCACCCATCGCAAAAAAAAAATTTTCCATATTTGGGATTTGCTGCAAGCATTACCGAAAGTCGTTATATCAGGCAATTTTCCCTTATAATACTGACCAGCAGAGGATTCTGGAATGAAACTTATGTAGTAATCGAGTCCACGTATAAGTAGGTTCAGATATTCCTTCCTGCAGCTGCTTGATGCAAACTACTCAAAAATATTCACATTCCATACACCTTATATTTTTTAGAATGGTGTCAATAATTACTTTAACATGGTTAGTTTATGCTGTCATACATTCAAATATAGCTTCTGCTGCATTAATACCGTCAGATTGGGATATGAGGAGACCACATATGGGCTTCGTAAAATATGATTTCAAAGTACAGGAGCAAGCGTCCACGTCTAGAACAAATAGACCAATGCGATTGGCCCAAAGTCCGGATCCTGAAGGTACTGTTTCAGATGAACTCACCAACTATGTCTACTACTACAATCTCAATTTGGAAATTGGCTCCGACAACCAGACAGTAGGGCTCCAAGTGGATACAGGAAGTTCTGACTTTTGGGTTCCCACTCATGCAGCTGACTGTATTGGCGGGTGCAAATTTCCATTTGGTACATATGAGAACTCAACATCCAAAAGCTTCAAGACCTTGGATAAGGAGTTTTCCATCAAGTATGGTGGTAATGATACTGCAACCGGTACTTTTGTAACCGATCAAGTTTCTTTCCCAAGTGGACCAACTGTACCGAATGTGACCTTTGGTGCGGTTAATTCAACTAGTAGAACATTTGGAATAATAGGCGTATCATTTGAGAGTTTGGAGGGACAAAGCAATTCCTATGCCAACTTTCCCTATGCTCTAAAAAATGAAGGAATTATCGATAAGGCCGCTTATTCCCTTTATTTGACAGACGATCAAAAGGAGAGTGGTTCAATCTTATTTGGTGGAATTGACCACGCGAAGTACCAGGGACTTTTGGAATCAATACCTGTGAAGGAAGGTAAACTTGCCCTTGAATTGGGTTCGATTACCGATGATTCAGGGCATTCTTTCGAGACAAATAGTATGTCTGTGTTATTGGATTCGGGGACGGCCGATATTTGGCTTCCTCAGCCGTTATTTTTGGAAGTCGGTGAGGCTGTTGGAGGGACCTATAATGCCACCACTAACAAGTTTAAGGTGGAAGACTGTAAGTTGCCTTCAGATAAGTACTTGATGTTTGGTTTCGGTAATACCGAGATTAAGGTGCCGTACAGCGATTTACTTCTTCCCAACTGTGTTTTGGGAATTGAGAGTTCTGTTTCCTTGTATGGAATCAACATTGTCGGCGTTAGCATGTTGAAGCATGCGTATACAGTGTTTAATCTCGAGGACAAGACCATTTCTATCGCGCCAGTTAAATTCACCTCAGATTCAAATATTCTCCCTGTATAGAAATTAAACCCGGGTTAAACTTAATTAATATCTAATGCTTGATACTTGATGTCATTGAGTATCGCACCATTTGGTTGTCGTATTTGATCTTGGCTAGTCAACATGTCTGCATAAGTGGGGTGAATATATCAGCAAATGTGGGAGTTAAAGCCCCATTTTACATCACCTCCTCCACATCCTTTGGCCCACCACCACTCACCCACCTAAGTATAGCACCAAACTTCCTCTATCTATGTATTTTTATTATCGTCGGTGTCTTCTTTTCTTGAGGTACTCAATACTCGTAGGCACGGGTCCATCTACAAGTGCGTGTTGACTCGGACCTCATTTTAATTTTATTTTGTTATTACGTTACTCTATCAGATTTTTCAATCAACATGGTTTAACAATCGTTTGCCTCGGTAGATTGTAAAAAGGCATTTTTTTGGAAAATTTACAAAATATTAAACATTTTCAGCAATCAAATAATAAGTTGATTGATATAATGCACCTGTATCAAAGGAACTTGACCATGGATTCATTAGACAAAAACCAAAAGTCAGACGAAGAAAGAAATTTAAAAATTTAAAAATTCTCGATCTCATCCCAAATACCAAAGTCTGTGGTTTTTGTTAACTCCACTTGCCGAAGGGAAAAGGCAAAGAAGTGTTTTTTTTTACCGCCATGCAGGAACCTATTATCAGTGAAATTTTTGGAGATGCAATTGCGGTAAGATGATGGAAAATGGGCTAATTTTTGCTCTCTATTTCATGGCTATGAGGCACCAGTTGTCTCATGAAACGAGCTGTGGACACCATAGCGAATGGTCTCTAGATGATCTGCTTTCACTAGCATAATTTAGTAGGGATATAGTATCTACATGAGTTTTAGGGAAGCAATGCATTAGTTCTGTGCATATACTATGATAGAATTATGTAATATACAATAAGAGGAATAATAATAATAATAAGAAGCAAAAAAACGTTGTAACTGCTTACAGATGAAGGGGGGTTTTGCTAATTATTAAGGTCAAACAACAAAATATAGGAATATTGGAATAATGTGATGATATTTTTTTGCCTTAGGCGATCTTCGCAGAGCACACATTCTACGTAAATGTTTAAAAAATATCTCAGTTATAAAACTTCGATCTCTTCTTCCTTATAGGGTGGAGACATGTATGGAGTGTCTCATGGAGTTAAGACCCGCATATACTACATGTAAGGTAAATTGAGCTTGATCAAAACATCAAGTCATCATGATGAACCGTTGGTTGTCGAAGTGACACCCATCGCCTCATCCCAGCAACTCATAGTGCCTAATAATAATAATAATAATAATTTAAAACTAATACCAAGACGCTTCGATGAAGTTCTTGAAGCTCATCCCATGATATAACATGTTTTGGGAATGGACTATTCTCTCATTTTTTTTTTTCCATACAATCACAGAAAGGATTAGCGATATACATTCCTGGAACAAAAAAAAAAATTAGATGAACACAGTAAAAGATATCGCTTATGACGATTCTCCTACTTGATGGGCGATCCCAGTTACACAATTACTGTTCTAACACACAAGGCAGAAATTCATTCTGGTAGATCTTTTCTTTTTCTGTTTTATTTTCCGTAAATTTCGGTGATTCGAGCCCACTTTTTAGCGAGGATGTGATATATGCAATTCTATAAAGAGATATGTAGGCAAAAAAAAAGACTGCCGAACAATAACAATTATTAGTAATTAGGGGTCCTGCCAAACTCAATTACTGATCATAAACTCGAGATGCAGCGCATGCTGTATACAAGCACTACTGTGTCCCCTTTACCTAATACCATACCATTTTTGCTCAACTACTCAGTAAAACCTATCGGTATAGCTGAGAAGGAGCATCATCTGGCCGAGGGGCGGCGGTATCATGATGCATACATAGCCTCAAGGCCACCTTAAATGATTGTTAATCTTTCGGATCAGGACCATGAGAATATTCGGTTTCACCCGTGGACTAATTTTTCAATCGTGGTGCCATATAAGTTGATTATTTTTCAAAGTGATGCATAAAAAATGTGGGGCTATATGCAGACGCCCAACCACTGGTCACAGAACCCCCTATACTTACAAGTGCATCGGTAAAGAAGGATCCTTGCCGAAGAACGTTGATAATTACAGTTGATACTACAGAACACAGTACTCAGTGTAGACGAAATCTACATTCAATAAAATACCGAAAATAAAAAAGATTCGACCTTGTCATCGCCAAAGCCGTTATTTAACTTCATGTGCTGTGCCCGCTTTTTCTACCAATCAAAGAAAATTGGGTAATCAAAGGGTTCATGTGTGTAATACCAAGAAATGTCGCTATCGATCGCTTCAATCTTCGCCAACAATTTGATATAGGGGAGAGTGCAAATCTCACTCATCCTTATCCTTATTCTTTGATGGGTGGAGTTCCATAGTGTAATATTAGCTCTATGCATTGGGCTCGAAGCGATGTGTGTTGACTTTGGGTTGAGTTTTAATTTAATCCACGCTGCATAGAACCGTCCTTACAATAAACATTCCTCGATGCATGTTCTACATTTACGATCATTCTTCGGTGTCGCTTGTAATTTTCAGTTGTAGAAAAGGCCCATGGACTTCCCTTGCCTTTGGTAGGGATGCGGAAATATGGCAAATGGCCAAGAGCAGCAATTTTGTATGTAAGTTCACATCAAAAATGTTTCAATCTTAGCAAAAATAATTCAATTGAAATGGTATACTCCAAATTTTTTTTGAGCTAGACTATTTTCAATCGTCTATTTCCACCTCAATGCCGGTCGACTTGCTCCCGTCTAGTCGTCGACAGATGAATATTGAGTGGATTTCTCATTCTTCCGATCGCTAAACAATTATCATTACTGATTAATCATAAACCGTTAATCCTGTTTGGAATCGCCGTGCAGAAGTACGGGTTGGGGTGCAGCCCCGTATCTCTGGAGTATGCTGCAAAAAATATTATGAAAGCATTACGAGATTTCTAATACTGGAGTATTTTCCAAAACAACACATCCATTTCGATTTACCGAATTAAATAAAATATTTGGATGAGCATGCAAAGTTCTGTGAGACTTGATGTAATGAATGTTTGACAACTAACGAATATTGAGAATTTTTTATTTCCATCATCATCATCATTATCATCATCATCATCATCATTATCATTTGTTTCTTCCAATTAGTCCCATCTTATTAATAAGTAGCGTCATGGATATTGAACGGAAACAGTGGTCCGTTATGACCCGTAGAACGTTCTAACCACCTGATTGCCTGGTTTTTATGCAAGTATCAACATGCGGATAAATATTTTTTCCCATGCCCATCGAAAAAACTTTGCTACAAAATATCCTGCATGTGCGCTCTACATATTTTTGATAGTTGCAAAATTATACTAAGCGAGAAGTGCTTGTATCTTTAATGTACCGATATATAATACATAATTACATATTATTAGAATTAATCCTATTTTATCGGGGGAAAAGTGGCATGAAAAAACCCTTATGCATGCAAGCTGTGCGTTTAAAGGACTATGAAATTTCGTTAATTTTGATCCCAACCAATCGATCGCTAATCAAGGCCACACTTTAATCACAAATGTAAAAGAAACTACACCCTGAATATCCATACATGGTCTATTTTTTTAAGAAATAATCATAAATTAGTCTGTAAAATTTTTCTTTTATTTAAACTGTGGTATCTTCCCCATGTTTTTAGAATCATCACAAAGCATCTCACAAGCACAAGCACAACCAAAAACATCCTTCAAATGAAGTTGTCAAACATTGCTGCCTTTATAGGGACAGTCGCTGTTGCAACTGCCCAACAAGTTTCAGGTGTGTTCACTAGCTTTGACAAACTTGAATACCAATCTGGTGGTAATTATCCATTTATCACTCCTGCT